>OX243988.1:23000000-23221540 GCA_945859715.1 Apamea sordens
TCCTCAGCGACTGGTTAATGATTTTAAATAATTTTCCTCCATATTAATAAAGCATTAACACAAACATGCACGTAATGATAATACACCGACATGAACTTAGCAATAGACACCACTCAGTACGTTATGTAAAGCATTCCCCAAATAATAATCATACCCTCAAATTAAAACTATAAATAATCATCTTCTATCTACATATATTTTTATTACACTTGGCAAATGTTTCTTTCTGAGTATGAGTGAAAATATTATGGTAATTATGTTTAAGGATAAAAGCGTAATGATAAAAAACAGTAGGAGTTTAAATATGTTTACATTAATGATATTATTAATTACAATTTTCGGAAACATGAGTGTTATGAACATCGCCGGAAGCACTACAAATAGTATGAATGAAAACTTTAGGATGAAAAATTTTAGGAAGAGTGATCATTCGGATTACAAATCATTAGGAAGAATAATTTCGGGTAAAGAACTTTAGGTGAGCCAATATGGACCCAAATAATATAATATAGAGACCTATTAAAAAATATGTACTTAGTTTTAAAAAAAACACGCTTTTATCCCCTTTTTAACCCCCGACGCAAAAACGACGGGGTGTTATAAGTTTGACGTGTCTATGTGTGTGTGTGTGTGTGTGTGTATGTCTGTCTGTGGCATCGTAGCTCCCGAACGGATGAACCGATTTAAATTTTGTTTTTTTTGTTTGAAAGGAGAATTTGTCGGGAGTATTCTTAGCTATGTTTGATGAAAATCGGTCCAAGATGGCCGCCGCCACAAAATGGCGGATTAAATTTTTTTTCAAAACTCCCTCAATATGGGTATCAAATGAAAGGGCTTGACTAGTAGAATACTATACACTATGATAAATTTCAAATCCAAGATGGCCCCCACCACAAAATGGCGAATTACAAAAAACCTGATTAAATACCAAATTACCTGAAACTTAAAACGCTAGAAAATAAAAGAAATGAAATAATAAGGATTCCCTACAAAAAGCATAAAATAAAAAAATAAATTAAAAATTTAAAAAACCCCCGACAACGTGAAACCCTATAAAAAGAAAAAAAATAACCTTGAAATTATGACCCTACGTAAGTACGTATGAAATTTTTTGATTTGAATATTGTCCTGTCGGGGGACCGCTACTATTTTAAACTTTAACAGAACGTTAGGCTAATAATTAGAGCGGTCCCCCGACGGGACGGCTTTCACGTTGTGGGGGGTTTTTTAAATTTTTAATTTAATTAATTATAAGTGCGCTCCACGCTTATAACACTGCGCTTCACGCATTCAATTTAGGTGCAATATATTGGACTCGTCAAAATGAATTATATAAGCCCAAACTTGAAGGGTTTACTAGTAGCCACTGAAGAGTTCCACAATTTGTTACAGTTTTATGAACTACATATACTCGTACATACAATGTTTAATTTTCGTGCGACAATTAGAAGTAGGTCAAAATTTACTTCTAAGATTTTGTTACAATGTTAGTTATAAGTAAAGCTAATCAAAATGTGTTAAAAATGACATTCGACAAGCTGTGTCCTAGGACCTTTTGGAACAGAGAGAGATGGAAAAACAATCATGAAAGCCTTTACCCGCATCACTTCGTAGGCTCCGGCCGACTTAATACGCGCTAAAGTACCAACGTAGCAACGTTATCGCAAACACGCCGAGCGCTCGTATGGACGCGATGTGTGACGTCTGGAGGTAATATGTCAGTGATCCGCTCTTTATTGCGCGCACGTTGCCGATATCCGGCACCGCGCGCAAAATAATTAAGTGAGGGCGTAGCGCCTCTTCGCCCACACAGTTCACACGCCACCGCCATGGCGCCGCACCGCCGCTACGATATTGTCATACGTAGCTTGAAAATGTCTTGGCATGTTATCTTGGCAATGATTATGTCGGTTTGGACTAATCTGAGAAAGACCACAACTGAAAATCAAAAAATCTTTGCTATAGTTAGTGTAAAACACAATGTGGGTGACACGACACCTGAGTACGAGGCTCTCGTCTGTTATATCTCGTTGATGTTTGTGTGAGGATATGCGGGGCGAGGCCTTGGGGCGCGGGGGAGGGCGTCCGATGCGACTCGATGACACTCGAAGATGGCACTCGAGCGTCAAGGGCCAATCGACACAATATCCTCTTGAATTTGAGCTCTGCATTGTTTCATCATCTTGATTTTGTCAATGTAACTGCGCGCGACCAGAGACTCAACCGACACAACACTACAGACACACAGCCGTATCCATTTACTTTTCCCCTAATCATCAAATCAAAATATTTCATCTATATATATAAAATTCAAAGTCCTGACTGACTGACTGATAGATCAACGCACAGCCTAAACCGCTGGTCCTAGAGACATGAAATTTGGAGAAGGGGGGAATTCGTTTGTATGAAAAATCTTATTCCTTGAGTTAATAAACTTGAAACTTGGCACGAATACTTACCAAAATAAATTATGAAGATAGTCAGTTTTTTTTTCTAAACTACCCCCTAATAAGGGATTGGGGGGTTTCAAAGTTTGTATGGAAGAATTTTAACGCGCAGTCCGATTTACTCGAAACTTAGTATTTATACTTATTATTGAAAGTAAAGAATAATGTGTACCAGGGTTTTTTGAAAATCTACCCCTGACGGGCTGGAATGGGGTAGTAAATTTTTCAGGGGAGGATTTTACTGCATGGCTTGATTAACTCGAAAATTAGTATAAATAAGCTTTGAGTCAAGTTATGAATACATCCCAAACTATTTTTTTTATTTTCCGCCCCTGTGGGGGTGAAAAGCGGGGATACAGTTTATATGAAAAATCTTCTTCATTAGGTTAATAAGCTTGAAACTTTTCAAAAATACTTGCCTAAGTAAGTAATGAAGTTTATCATTATAAGTTTTTCAAAACTACCCTTCAAAGAGGGGGAATGAAATTGTTCTTGGTTGATAAATGTTATCAGACTATTGACGAATATTAGTTAATTTAGAATTACAATTATTAACGTTGACATTGCATAATTTTGACATTTTAATTATTTTGACATAGATTTCTGACATTTTATTAATTCCTCATTTAGTTCTGACATAATTGGAGTATGACTTAATATGTAATCGTTCAATTTATTTTCTAATTTAATACTATAACTATGCATGATTCTCAAATATTTTATTTAGTAAATTTTTTATTTGCAATCCTGGCTAGACTTGCTCACCATATTTGTACGCCTCCTGGCATAACATAGCGCTCTGTTCATCAAACATAAGATCTTGTATTCTTTACCTATGTTAACAAATAAATAAATTATTATTATTATGTTTTTTTAAATTTATTTTCTCAGATTCCTAGAACCTGGTATTTATTCAAATCTATTATTATTATAGGGATATAGGGGTGTTAAGTTTGTGTGGAAGAAATTGAATGCGCGGTCCGAGTAACTCGAAAATCAGTATTGATACTTTTGACAGAAAATAATTAATAATAAGTACCTATGTAAAGTTGTCGAAAATTTATCACTGACGGGACAAAAAGGGGTAATTCAGTTTTTAAGGGGAGGATCTGAACTTGAAACTGTATGTTACATTTTCACGCCTAAACCACTGAACTTCTGATTTGGCATAGAGATAGATGGCACCCTGGGGAAGCACATACATTTTATGCTGTTAGCACGTTCCCGTGGGATAATTTCCGACATCCACGCGGGCGAAGCCGCGGGCAGAAGCTATGTAGCTTCTGCCCGCGGCTTCGCCCAACGACCAATTGGAACCGTGCACCTAGCTTCTGACGTGCACGGTTCCAATTGGTCGTTTTCTATGGAGAAGAGCCGACAAGATACTCCACGGGTTACTCTTTTAAAAATACATAATTTGATCGTGAAAAAATATAAGAATGCCGTGTTGTTCATTGGTTTCTTGTAAAATCCGAAGCCAAAACCAAAACTTTGTAAATCATGGAATCACTTACCATAATATATGTCGGAGAAGGTATGTCTGTCTCTCATTAACATCAGGCATATTTTAATTACTGTGGGCGAACTATGGGTAGTGTTGGCTTTAGCACCATAGAAAAACGGTTTGCAGTTCAAATCAGATTATAATTTACGAACAAGTTAGTCACACTAGCGAAACACGCACTATAGGTACACATTTAACGATACGGAACGCGACAGTTTCTATCCACATGTTGTTCGTACGATGTCCAATGTTGCTATGTTCTCGAGAGCTCTGCTCACACCGCTTTTTGTAGCTGTTGCTCTCGTCTCCCCACGAACTCAGACTAGACTCTTTCTAGCGCCACGTAATGGCGCTAACGTTCCGAATAATCAAACGAATGACTCCGACACGGCCATCCTGCTATACACACGTCCTCGTGTGCTAATCTGTAAAGATACATACCCGCAAAGTATCACATAGCTCGGCCACTCCTGACCACATTTTTGCTACAGGCAAAAACACAATGAAAACGCGAACAAACTAACAATACCAGAGTTTAGAGCATTACCCACTATTTGATTCCCAAATCTCAACATTACAATCAAAAGAATCAACTAAGATGCATGTGTCTCATACTATCTAGTAACCTCCAGTTACTCAACTCGTCAAATTCATTTGCGTATCCCCCTCGGATCGCCAAGTCACATGGTTTTTCACGAAACGTCACATAACACACACAACTTAATCTCCACTCTGTTTCATCAACAAAACTATTACTTGACTTTCTTCAAATTCGTTAGTAATACTCTGATCCAAACTATCATCGATAACAAAATATTCCTATAAGCCTTAGTAATAATTAGTCAGAAACTACTACAACTAGTGACACTCATGCCACCCATATCGTCATCACCTCAAGTGATACGACCAACACACATCACTTCACATAGAGTCTACGACTCCTAGGTCAATACAAGACCAACACAACAATAGTCTCCTTTGAGACCCGGGTCCCCGCTGCATCACCAGCTACCCATCGCCCCAGCCCCAGCTACAACTCACAACTGAGCTCTCTCTCTCTCTCTCTCTCTCATGATATGTGCTCTACTACTCGGTGGAAGAACTCTCCTCACCGTCTTCTACGTTTAACTCGTTAGGAACACTACATACTTAATAGTTTAATAGTTTATTTATTTATCACTCCTAAAATTACAAATTTCTCTTAGTCTAAGTACAAAATCATGGCAATAAATACATATTTATAAGAGACTAGCTGTGCCCGCGACTTCGTCCGCGTGGAATAGTGACTTTTCGGGCAGCATATTTTGAATTACATATACCGTCGTTTGGGTAGCAAAAAATTTACTTTACAGTAATGCTTCTCTGTATACGATATTTGACGTATGGCCATCGGGGATGAAAGCATACAGGCTCCTAGGATTGCTAACCCGTGACAGAACCACATACAACTGACCGTGCGAGAAACAGCTGATACTTAGATCTGCTTTATTAATTGTCATCGCAAAACATAGGCTGACTGGAAACTGGACTCGTTTAAAACTAAATGGAAAATTGTTTGGAATGAGAGGAATCTGAGGAATGAAAACACTTTCACCTTTTCCACACCCGACTTTTTTCTGTCACTTCAAAATATTGCAACAGATACAATGAATTGAACTAAATAATATTTAAGTACCCATCTCATCTGCGAGTCGTTGGTAATAGTCCGCCAGAAGCCAGAGAACTCGGCAAAAATATCAGCAGCATTCTTCCCAATGATGAACTTCTTCATAGACCTGACGCTAATCCTATCTGTATCAAGTGCTTTTCGAACATAATAATGAAGCAATGGATTCAAATTATGATTGTGATTGATAGACACAATGATGTGCAGCTCGCATTGTGACTTTATTATAATTCAATTACAATTCAATGAATTTATATTTTTAAAATAATATATAACCTCCAATTATTATGACTATGTAGTAATAACTAATAGAAGCAAGGAGTGCAGCCTAACGTAAATAATGCGCGTGTACGCGAAACTATGAATAAATTATGATGAATTTGTGTGGGAATAAGATTATGGGAGAAAATATGAAGCATTAATCTTGTCATGGTAGAGTGCATAAATAACTTGAAAGTGTGATCAAAATGTTTTCCTGCTGCATGAAATGCATCGGCGGCGCGGCGCCCTAGGCCGCCTGCGCGACTGCGTCGCTCCCGTCACATCTCCCGTGTATGTCATCGGTGTCACACAGACTTTTTAGTGTTATTTTTAGTGATTAAGTATTTTATAGTTAATAGTTTTATTAATTTTAATAGTATAAATATTTATATAAATGCTTAGTGGTAGCAGCGATGTGGTGGTTACTAGTGCTTGTCAACCTTCAACATCGCTGAGCATCCTGGAGAGATGTCCGCAGTGTACCCAGGCACGGTTTTTTAAAGGTAAGCGGGGTCTGAATGTGCATATTGGTAAGGTACACAGACCACAGAATGCACTCACCTCAGACCCTGTCTTAACACCTACTCTTACAACACCAGCTATATCCATTCTTGACCCGTTTTGGAAAACCCTTTCAAAATTCAAAAACTCAGTTCCTGTTTTGAAGCGAATTCCCCGCGGCGCTAGACCTCTAGTGGCACAACACCTAGCAGGTTGCATTCGTCTTGCCGCCCGGGAGAACTCGCAAAGTGCTTGGGAACAGCTGCTCACCTTTCCTTACAGAATCCTACATGTACAAAAGAATTTGGCTGCCAAAAAGACATTAACTGCACAAATTAAAGAGAACTGTAATATTCCGGCTCATAATTTGGATTCAAAATTACCGACACAGAGATATACATCTTCAAGAGGTATATCCCATCTGGTAGAATCTAAGTTAGGGGAAGGTGACATTAGCGGAGCAGCCAGGATTCTTTTTAGTAGTGATGTGGTGGCACCGTGTTCTCCAGAAACACTCGCAGCTCTGGAGAGCAAACATCCTGCCGCAGCGGATGACCTTTCTTTTCCCGACCCCCCTGATTCGGTTAACCACTCCCTCACCATTACAGGTCGAGAGTTGGTCACAGCTATTTGTTCCTTCCGGAGCGGCTCCGCCGGTGGCCTCGACGGTCTGAGTCCTCAGCACCTTAAGGACCTTATCTGTTCAGGCGCCGGGACAGCTGGTGAGTTGCTCTTGAAGGAGCTTACGGCTTTGATCAACCTTATGCTCTCCGGCAAGGTGAACGAGGCCGTCATCGACGTTCTGTACGGGGCCAATTTATGCGCCCTGCGTAAGAAAGATGGCGGTATTCGTCCCATTGCCGTGGGCACTACTTACCGTCGTATGGCAGCCAAAATTTGTTGTAAATTTTATAGTGAGGTTGTTTCGGAAAAATTTCAGCCCCTGCAGCTAGGTTACGGCTCCAAAGGGGGCTGTGAGGCTGCCGTACACGCCTTGTCGACCTATCTAAATTCTGGAAAAGGAGAAGTTATCCTGAAGGTTGACATAAAGAATGCCTTCAATTCTGTTAATAGGGACACCTTGCTGGCTGAAACTAAAAAAGAAATACCCAAAATTTATAGTTTCCTTTGGCAATGTTACAGACACCCATCTAAATTACTGTATCAGGACAACCTTCTGGATTCTGCTGTTGGCTGTCAACAAGGTGACCCTCTCGGGCCAGTGATTTTTAGTTTAGCCATTCACCCAATTATTCGACAGCTAAATTCCAAATTTAATGTTTGGTATCTAGACGATGGCACCTTGGGTGGCGAAGTAGAAACTGTTTTAAACGACCTAAGTTTCCTAAAAAATGAACTTCATTCCATTGGCCTTGATCTCAACCTTTCGAAATGTGAACTATATTTAGCGGACAGTACTGACAGACAAATGACACTTCCCAAATTTAACGCAATAGCTCCAAATATTAAAATTGTTGGAAAAAGCTCTCTTCGTCTCCTTGGGTCTCCAATCTTTGAAAATTCCTTTTCAGAATTTATTGAGGAAAAAATACAAAATTTCAACGACGTTTCGGAAAGATTGTTCCAAATTAATATGCATTCGGCCATCACCTTAATTCGCTACTGCTGTTTCGGCCCTAAATTAACTTATTTTCTTCGCGCTTCCCATTTATGGAATCAAACTCACCTTTTAGACCCAATGGACCAAATTATCAAGCATACATTAACTTCGATTTTAAATGTGGCCTTGGACGACCGAGCTTGGGCACAAGCTACTCTTCCCATTCGTTTGGGAGGCCTCGGCGTCCGCAAAATTTCTAGTATTAGTTTACCGGCTTTCATATCCTCGGTCCACGGCACTGAGAAATTAATCAGGAAAATCCTAGCCTCCACACTGATTAATTTTGATGTGCCCTGCTTCACCGAGGCTATTGATGCCTGGAGACTTGCTTGCCCGAACTCAGATCTACCCGATAATCCATTTTCCCAGAGACGGTGGGATGAGCCGCTCTGCAGAGTAGTTCAAGATAATTTACTTAACACGTCTGCTACTACTGCTGAGCGTGCGCGCCTGCTGGCTGTGGGTAAATGGGAGTCGGGTCTGAGGCTTCATGCACTTCCGTCGTCGAACATAGGTACTTTGCTCGACGACAATACTTTCCGCCTCGCTGCTTCCTTACGACTAGGAGCACCATGTTGTTCTCCCCATCGCTGTCACTGTGGCGAAGTTGTCAACAGCCTCGGACACCACGGCCTGTCTTGCAGTCGAAGTGCGGGTCGCTTAGCGCGGCACGCAAACATTAACGACATCATTCGACGAGCTCTTGTCACCGTCGGCGTTCCAGCTGTATTAGAACCCAATGGATTGGCACGCGACGATGGCAAGAGACCAGACGGCATGTCTTTATTTCCATGGAAGGTGGGTAGGCCTTTAGTGTGGGATGCAACTTGTGTCGATACTCTTGCGCCATCCCATCTTCCAGGGTCGGCGTGCTGCGCTGGTGCTGCTGCTGCGGCCGCAGAAAACCTCAAGCGGCGTAAATATAATACCCTTATTAATAATTATATTTTCGAGCCGTTTGGGGTTGAAACCCTCGGGCCGTGGGGTCCGAGTGCGCATGGTCTTTTTATTGAAATCTCGAAAAGACTAGTTGACACTTCCCATGACCCAAGAGCTGGCTTTTACCTTGGCCAGAGGCTAAGCATTGCCATACAACGTGGCAATGCCGTCAGTGTCTTGGGTACCAGTCGACAGCGATGTGGATGAATTTTTCGACGCTATATTTTAGTATGTAAATAGTTTTAGTTAATTTAGGATATTATTTTGTTATTATTTAAATATGATACTTTGTTGAATTCCTTCTAAAATAAAACTTAAAGTCTAAATAACACCCTGTTAAAATCTCTGCTTCTATCAGATTTCGTTGTAAATTGGTCACTTTTAACCTGGTACCATTGCAAAGTTTTGGGGGGCTTAAATTTCTAAGAATCATTAGGGGTTCGCAGAAGTCTCAGACTCACGCGATAGCGCGTGAGCTTCGCGATCGACAGATAAACGTGCCTTTCGTTGTTCCCCGTTTTCCCTATTTCGAGTTGTCATCATTCGAGAACGATTTGAACTCAGTCGAGATTCTCGCTGAGTCGAAGTTTCTGCAGCACGAAACCTAGCCTCATGTTCCCGAGTTGCAGAAAGCCTTGCCTCACGACCTTCTTCAGATTCCTGTGATCGAACTAATCTCATCCTTTTAGCATTTTTGCTACATTGGGAGAGGTTGGATCTTCTTCGAGGCATTCTTACAATAAAATAGTACTTACTACTTAACACACAGTTATTTAGTAAACACGTACTATCGTAAACAATTATTTTAAAGAAAATTAAGAAAAAGAACTTAACCTACAAACCCTAAAATATAAATAAATGAAATATGCAGTCAGTTTTTTTTTTCCTTGAGAGGCCGTGACTACTTAACCGGACTATCCTGTGGTTGCCTAAGGAATTCTTAAAGCCTCCAGCCAGGGCTATATCTAGAATAAACTAAGCGACTTAGACTAAGCGACTGCACGCTAAAGGCACCCCCTGTGGGGTACGAACCTTGGCTTAGGGCGTCGCTGGGAGAGGGCAGCAAGGGGACAGGCTGGATCGAATTAGTAGTATTAATGCTTTGATGAGCGCGGCGTTTCCTAGGACTATCTCTGAGAGGAAAGGCCGAAACAAACTCAGAGGTCTCAGTCGGGGAATTTAAAGCTACAGGCTCAGCTACGACGCGGGCTGGCACTTCAGCGGGCAAGGGTCAGGGGGGAGAATTTACTTGGGGGCGTCGCGAGGGACCTCGGCGGTGAGGTCGGAATGTCGGTAATTTGTGTTTGTATACTGTACTGGTTGCCCTATCGCTCTCCTGGAGGAGGGTTATGGGGTCATCGGGGTCGTCGAGAACATGCCTTGGACGGCGAATTTTACTGAGTTTGGAGGGGGTGTAGTTGGCGGCCGCGACCACCAGAGGGTTGGGGTGATTAGCGGCTGTGGCAAAGAAACGCTTGGAGAGGCGTTTCATGAACTGCTGGATAGTGGGGATCTTGAGATCAACATGGAGGATCTCATTGCTAACGAACCAAGGGGAATTTGTGGCCTTGCGGAAAAATCGGTTCTGCAGGGTTTGCATCCTATGGATGTGACGGGGCTTTGCGTGAGCGAAGACTACGCAAGCGTAAGTCATTATGGGCGCTTTTTGCACTTGAGTGACAGCTTGCTGCGTTCATTGAGGACGGAATGAAGGCAGCCTAGAGCGAAAGAGGCGCGCGAACGGACCGTCTTTATGTGCTCTGAGAAGGTGAGGAGAAGGAGAAGAATAAAACAAAGGTATTTGGCTCGCTTTTCCCAAGGGATCGGCTTGCCGAACATGGTGATTGGTGGAGGGGGGGTGGGTTGTCGTCTGGGTCTCGAATAGAGCACCGCTTGACTCTTATCGGTGTTGACTTCGATTCGCCATTTCCTGAACCAAGCAGCCAACTTATTGACTGCGGTTTGGAGACGAAGTCGTAGTTGGATATGGCTGCGACCAGTGTAATAGATGGCTTTGTCGTCTGCGCACAGAGCCAATTGGGACTTAGCATCTTTAGGGATGTCGCTAGTGAACAGCGTAAATAAGAGAGGGGCGAGTACGGAGCCCTGAGGGACTCCTGCTCTGATGGGGGGCAGCGGCGCTGCTCTCAGCGCGCTTTATATAGCCATAGACGCACAGGCGCGAGGCCTGTACGTACTCTGATAGAATACCTTAACAAATGTTCGCCGTGATTCTTTAAATTGACATAACTTTTTTATTTATGAACCGATTGACATGAAATAAACACTAACTGTTAAGTGAAGCTTACTACAATATATTAGTGAAAACCGCATATAAATCAAATAGGCCGTTTCTGATATTAGCGTGCACAAACAAACAGACAAACAGACTGTTTACGCCTGGCTTAACTGTGAGAACGTTCAGTGCGTGTCGCGTTGCTAATCTAAAGGGCCAGGCGCTTCATACGTATTTTTTAGTTTTACAAACCTACCTTCATTAATTATAATCTCAGTCAAAATTTTTTCACCATCATCGAAACTTGTACAGCAAATGTAAAATACAGTTTATATCCGCAAATTAAATAATTACCTCGATACGGGAGTTTCATTGAAGATACTTGAAGCCCCAACATCTGGCGACCAGGACAGACCTGTAATTTTGGCGAAAAAACCAAGTTCGATCATTGCGACCACGCGCTGCCGGTATAACCATTGCGCCGCAGCTACTTGTCATCCAAATCAAGCTTCATACCTGGGTTCCTTGGAGGTACCAGCCATTGCAGCCACCGCCGGTCAACGAGCAGCATTCAGCATCGTACCGCAGCCTCGGCCAATGCAGCTAAGTGCCCATTTTTCCTTGTGAATTCCCTGTTACCTATTCACCCTTACCTTTATAACCCTATTATCTATCCAATACCTATTTAAAATAGCTTTTAAGAGTGCATTGGTGTCTGTAGTCATTGTAGTGACTTAAAATAATCGCATCAATACACCTTATGCAGGTCATTTATTACCTAAATTCACATTATCTATTGGCAAACGTTTTTACTGTCCATACGAATATACCTAATAGTAGGCTATATTATCTTCTTAGGATATTATCATATTTTTATCCGTGTTTCACAACAGGCTTATAACTGTACTATAAGCACATATTTCACCCACCTCGCCGAACATTCCAGGCCGATCTCTTCGTGTAACGCAACGTCGTGCGTCGGGCCCCCGTGTGATCGGAGCGGAGCCCTACACACGGCTGCACCGCCGCGCCGGGCCGGCCTCAGGTGACGTTAGGCGAGGAGCGTGAGCTAAGTTTTTAGTTTTTTATATTATCATCACCTAGTTGGTGTCTGTTTAATTTCCATAGTCAAACCTATTTGAAATCAAATTGTTTATTCAATCCGATTTAACATTTACAATATTAACAAGTTTGAGTTCACAATGGGTAAAGATTGTGGAGGTGAATCTAGCACAAACAATCCTCAAGAATTACAGGATCTTTTGGTGAAACGTAGTTCCATAAAAGGTCAAATCACTAAATTTAGAAACTTTTTATCAAATGTTACCTCTAAAGAAGCGCTTACTCAGATTGAGTTAGCTGAGTTAACATTAAAACTAAACAAATTTGAGTCTATCTACAGCCGTTTTGATGACTTGCAAAATCAGATAGAAGTATTAAACTCTGACCATTTATCTAATGAGATTGATGAACGTGATACTATCGAACAACTATTTATATCCAACATTGCAATTGCTCAAAGTATTACACAAAAACATAACTCGAACCGGCATGATGAAAGTAATTATAAGGATTTAAATTCAAGTCAGATAACTACAGGTCCATGTAATCATGACCATCATGATATAGGTTTTAAATTACCTCAAATTCAAGTTGCTAAGTTCGACGGGTCTTGCTTTCGTTGGCTTGAGTTTCGTGACACATTCTTATCTATAGTACACAATAACGACCGCATCGCGCCCATTCACAAATTCCATTATCTTATTTCGTACTTGACTGGCGATGCAGCGCGCATTATTGCTAATTTAGAGGTATCCAGCGCAAATTATGCGTGTGCTTGGAAATTATTGTGTGACAGATACGACAATGCACGACAATTAATAACTCGTCATATAAATTCATTATTATACATAAAACCAATCACAAGCGAGTCTGATAAATCATTACGATTTCTTGTGGATCACATTAATAAAAATTTACGTGCTTTAACCAGTCTCGGTCAAGGTACACGTGACTGGGATATTTTACTCATTCACATAATGAGCCCCAAGCTTGATAGCCACACCAAAGCCAAGTGGGAAGAATACCGGGGCACGTTGGATACTAATATACCTAATTTGCAACATTTTTTCAAGTTTCTAATTGATCGCGCTGATGTACTTGAGTCAATAAATAGCAGCCATCCATACTCTAAACCTAAGACTCCGGCAACGTCAAAGCCTATAGATTCTAACAATAAAATAAAATCTCATCAGTCATACATTTCTAATAGTGAAGATAATAATGTTTCTGATATAACTTGCGGCGTTTGTAATGGTAACCATCGCCTTTATGATTGTCCCACCTTTTTGGCTAAGAGTGTGGATGACCGTATCAGTGAGGTCAGCAGATTGAAGCTTTGTCATAACTGCTTAAGATCTGGCCATTCTGCACGCAATTGTCGCATGCATCCGTGTCGCATGTGCAATACAAGGCACAATAGACTCTTGCATAAACAATCTGGTAACAAAAATATTTCCAATGTTGTCACCATTTCACCCGACATCACTGACGACACTATCGTTAATTTTTCAAATCAAAATAACCATCAAGTTTTGCTGTCTACTGCTTATATTGAAGTAGTTAATCCTGTGACCAATCAAACACAGAAGGTTCGTGCTCTTTTAGATTGCGGTAGTCAGTCATCATTCATTACTCAATCTCTTAAAGCAAAACTGCATCTAGAACCGACTACCACTTTGAATGTCAATATAATTGGCATAGGTAATAAAACCACCACTCAGGCTACGGAAACTTGCGTGGTTCAGTTGAAATCTTTGATGAAGCATTTTACCGTCACTTCTTGTTTTCTGGTGTTGCCAGTGTTGACCGGTAATATACCTAGAATACCCGTTGACGTTAAAAGGCTTAATATTGCGAGTGATTACTTTTTAGCGGACCCTAACTTCCACCAACCAGCACCTGTTGATGTTGTTATCGGTGCCGATATTTTCTGGGACATTATTGGCCGCAATCAACTCTCTCTCGGACTTGATTCACCTGTATTGAGAAGTTCTCAGTTCGGTTGGTTGGTTTCAGGTCCAATGTATTTTAATTTACCCACAAAAAATATGTCAAAGGAAATTGATAATAATATAGATTCTAATCATTCAGTCGTTTCTTATGTGTCGTCTGTTGACAAAATACATCAAGAACTAACAAAATTCTGGGACTTAGAAAATGTTCCCCAAACTAAACCACTTATGAGTCATAGCGAGAAGGCATGCGAAGCACATTTTCTATCGCACACCCTCCGTTTAGAAACTGGTAGATTCTCAGTTAGTCTACCTTTAAAGGATACCCCTGATTGTCTTGGTGAATCTTATTCACTAGCTAAAAAACGCTTGGTAAATTTAGAAAGGCAATTTCGCAAACAACCACATGTGAAATCGCAGTACGTAGAATTTATGCGTGAGTATGCAGACTTAGGTCATCTTTCAGAATCCGCTGTACCGATACCTTCTACATCTTACTTCCTCTGCCATCACGCTGTCTTCAAAGACAGTAGTGAGTCCACGAAAATAAGAGTTGTATTCGACGGCTCAGCTCCTACTTCATCGGGTCAGGCTGTCAATGACATCCTCATGGTTGGGCCTAATATGCAGGACTCACTGTTTTCTATCTTAATAAGAGCTCGACAGCATAAGTTCCTCCTCACGGGTGACGTCGAGAAAATGTACCGCCAAGTCCGGGTCCATGAGGAGGATCGAAATCTTCAACTTATTTTATGGAGAGAGGATGAGTCTTTGCCCATTAAAACGTTTCAGCTTGGTACTGTGACTTACGGAATGGCAAGTTCTAGCTATTTAAGCACTCGGTGTCTATGGCAGATTGGTGAAGAATCTTCTGATCCTATGGTTAAGGACATAATTCAACATGATTTCTTTGTGGACGATCTCATAACCGGTTCTGAAAGTGAGGCTACTCTACGTTATATTCACCAATCTGTAACTGAAGAATTAAAGAAAGGATGCTTTAATCTTCGTAAGTTTAAGACTAATCTACCATCATTGTTCGATTCAAATACTCAAACTGAAGATAATCTTTTAGTAAGTGAGTCAACTAGTACTCTAGGTATGGGATGGAACCCATCAACCGATCAGTTACATTTCCCTATCGCATACCCCCTTTCATCTAACAGTAATTTAACTAAAAGATCTTTTCTATCGTCTCTTTTTAAAATCTTTGATCCATTAGGACTGATTAGTCCGTGTGTAATTAAAATGAAAATGTTATTACAACAACTGTGGCTACATAATTTGTCTTGGGACTCTCCAGTCCCACATGAAATTCAAAGAGACTGGAACAATTTTATGCAGTATTTACCCTCTCTTTTAGATCTAGAAGTTCCGCGGCGTGTACTTTGTAATGAACCCGCCTCTGTAGAATTACATTCATTCAGTGACTCATCACAACATGCATACGGTGCTTGCATTTATTTACGTTCAGTTAATGCTGCGAACGAAGTCACAGTCAGTTTGCTTTGCTCTAAGTCCAAAGTAGCTCCGATTAAAAGTACGACTATCCCTCGTCTAGAATTGTGCGCTGCCCTACTGGCAGCAAGGTTATGCAAAGCTGTCAGAAAGTCACTCCGATATGAAGTTCAGCATCAAGTACACTGGTGTGATTCGTCAGTAGTGCTTGCCTGGCTCCACACCAGTTTTATAAATTTGAAAACATTTGTAGCTAATAGGATTTCGGAGATCTGTGAGCTAACAGATGCCTCCTCGTGGCGCTATGTGCCCACATCTGTCAATCCTGCAGACCTCATATCTAGAGGAATCAGTCCAGATAAGCTCGGCAGTACCCAGCTGTGGTGGTCAGGCCCTCCATTCCTCGTGGAGCCTGAAAGTAATTGGCCTATCTTAAAACCTAATAAAATTAATTCTAATGACTTACCGGAAACTAAACCTAATTGTACTACCACTCATGTTGCTACTCAAAATGAATCTATAATTAATTTTAAGGACTTTTCTAGCTTAACTAAAATAAAACGATCTTTCGCTTACGTGCTAAGATTTATTAATAATCTAAAACCTAATAAAGATAAATTTCTCGGCCCCTTGACAGTCGATGAATTAAATAATTCATTTCTTTCTTTGTGTCGTCTCGCACAGCAAGAATCATTCTTCTCTGAATATAATTTACTATGCAACAATAAAGCTTTAAGTTCTAAATCAAATATTTTATTATTAACTCCATTTTTAAGTGACGACAAGGTCATCCTAGTTGGTGGCCGACTAGGCTCATCTGACTATACCTATAATAAAAAACACCCTGTTCTCCTGCATGCTTCGCATCATTTTACTAAATTGATTTTCGAATACGAACATAAACGCGGATTACATGCTGGCCCACAATTATTGTTAGCCGTTGTTAGGGAATACGTTTGGCCGATTAACGGCAGAAATTTAGCTAGACGCGTTTTTCATAACTGCTCCAGGTGCAGACGCTTGCAGGGCAAAACGATTGCGCCAATAATGGGACATTTGCCCTCACAACGTGTCACGCCAAACTTTCCATTTCGTACTGTGGGAATTGATTTCGCGGGCCCATTCCTTATTGTAAACAGAAGGGGACGTGGTGCATCGTTAGTCAAATGCTATCTTTGTTTTTTCATATGCCTTCGATATAAAATTTCTCACCTCGAAGCCGTGAGCGATCTATCAAAGGACGCTTTCGTTATGACATTCCGTAGGTTTGTGTCACGAAGAGGCAGGCCGGCGGAAGTATTCTGCGACAATGGACGCAACTTTGTCGCAGGAGCTAAAGAAATTAACGATTTTTTTAAGATTTACCAAAACGATCTGACTGATTTTGCATGTTCAGAAGGCATTCAGTTTTACTTTTCACCAGCTTACGCTCCTCATTTTGGCGGTATTTTCGAGGCCGGTATCCGTTCTGCAAAATTTCATATTAGGCGAGTAATGGGTAATTCTCATGTAAGTTTTGAAGAACTTCAAACTCTCTTCGCTCAGGTAGAAGCTGTTTTAAATAGTAGACCTCTCTATCCTTTATCTTCCTCTCCTGACGATTTCCAGTGCCTTACTCCTGGGCATTTTCTCATTGGTCGGGCTCTCACCGCGCTGCCTGAACCACCTTTGGAAGATTGCCACTCAACCAACTTGAAGCGCTATGCTAGGCTGCAGCAAATATACCAACATTTTTGGCGGCGCTGGCAATCCGAGTACATCGCCGAGTTACAAATTCGCCGTAAATGGAAGACCAACGCCGACTCAGTCAAGATTGGGGACATGGTCCTACTGAAAGAAGATGGCGTCCCACCCCTATGTTGGAGGCTCGGACGTATTAAACGGTTTTTCCCGGGACAAGATGGAGTTGCACGAGTAGCCGACATAAACACGAATAGAGGAACTATACGGCGCCCCTTGGTTCGCATCTGCCCTTTACCAACCGAAGAAGAGCTATTTAAGGGTTGAAACCTCTGGATTTCAACGGGGGGAGGATGTTTACGCCTGGCTTAACTGTGAGAACGTTCAGTGCGTGTCGCGTTGCTAATCTAAAGGGCCAGGCGCTTCATACGTATTTTTTAGTTTTACAAACCTACCTTCATTAATTATAATCTCAGTCAAAATTTTTTCACCATCATCGAAACTTGTACAGCAAATGTAAAATACAGTTTATATCCGCAAATTAAATAATTACCTCGATACGGGAGTTTCATTGAAGATACTTGAAGCCCCAACACAGACAAAAAAAAAATTAATTACAATTTCGGGTTCGGTATCGATATAATAACAACCCCTGCTACTTTTTTTTAATATATTTCCATTGTACAGACACCACTTTTCTACAATTTTATTATATGTATAATAGATTACGTTGACGACTATACTAGTATAAACTGTGCCACAGTCGTCAGCGTCTTCCACACTTATTTATTAAAACCGCAATTCATTGTTTTAAGCACACTATCTGTAATATTGATGAAATGAAATGGAACGATTGTAAAATGAAACTAATAAAATTAAATCAAAACAGGGAAAACAAACTATGTATTTAGAATAAGTACATACGTTACCACAATGATGAGTGAAAAATGTTTGTCTAGTGTGATAAGAAGTGAGGGTGTGTAATGTATGTGAGGGTGTGTATGTAAAGTAGGTGTAGAGGAGTTGGTGAGTATCTTTCTTTAAACATGTTTAACTTTTAGTGATTTCTTCAGTTTCATTATAGTTTAATCGTAGGAGCCAGTCTCGTGTTACATCCTTACATTTATTATTCGGAAGTGCATAAATGTTGTTCAAACGGTTTGCTACGTTGTATAAAATATTACTTGCAACATAATATTGTTGTCTAGCAAGTACCGTTCTGTGAGGTGTCCCAGAGCAAACTCTTGTTTTGTCTCGCTTTGAAAACGGGATATATCCAGTGTTTTTATACTTACGGAGTATTGTTGCTCATATAAAAAGCTGTCTAACAGTTAAAACAGAGCACTCACTATACAGAAGATCAGTGCTGTACCTTCGTGGTCGTCCAAGCATGACCTTCAATATAGCTCTTTGTGCACGCTCTAAAGGAAGTAGGATAGTCTTGCCAACTCCTCCCCATACAACGGCCCAATATTGTAAACAGTAAACTTTGAGCAAGGGCATAATACACACATAATAAAGTTTCGTGATCAGCTGAGTACCTGAGTTTTCTAAAGATTGGCATCAACTTTCTTACTCGGCCAACTAACTGAGTTATATGTGCAGTCCATTTTAGGGAGTTGTCTATGATGAGACCAAGATATTTTATATTGGTAGTACGAGTTAGTTTAGGGCAATCACAATTTTCTTTTAAGTCACAAGAATGTACCCTAACTTCGAATTCTGGTGGAGGCTGGGTATTGCTACGGTGAGTAAAAGTAATATATCTGGTCTTGTCAACATTCAGTGTCAAAAGATTATCATTAAGCCAGGTCATAGTTTCCTTAATCGCATGCTCTGTATAATGCTGAGCCTCTTTCCAGTCATTTCCTTGCACAATTAAAGCAGTGTCATCGGCATACGTAATAATATTACAGTTTGGAAGAACTTTTAAACACAAGCTGTTAATGTACAAAAGAAAGAGGGTGGGTCCAAGAACACTCCCTTGCGGAACGCCGAAAGAGAGAGACGCTTCTGAGCTTGTGTAGCTTCCTATCCTAACGCACTGGGTTCGGCTGGAGAGGTAAGATCGAAAAATCTCCAGTGCTATCCCACGAATGCCAATCGATTCCATCTTCAAAAGTAACAAGGGAACAGAGACAATGTCGAAAGCCTTTGACATATCCAGGAACACACCTATAACTTTATTTTTGGCATCAAGGTTTTGAGCTATGACCTCAGACAGAAGTAGAGTTGCATCTTCTGTAGACCGACCCTTCATGAAGCCAAATTGGAACTTAGAGGCATCGTTTGTATGTGATCGTGAGCGCAGGTACTTATACCTACGCCTGGAGTTGAAGGCTTTTAGAGTATTGATTCAACCAGGGTAATGTAAACAAACTTTGATTATCTAATCATAGCGTAAACCATCAACCAGAGCCATGTACCATCGTTATCCACATTAACAATCATTTTTATCACTAAGAGCCTTAGACACCTGGAATCCCACACACGAGTAAACCACTCTAACGCCACGGCTCTCCAGCCGACCAGCAATCTCATTGCTCTCACATATCCAGCGCATGGATCCGTGTGCATCACCCTGTGACACCACACAACTTTACTATGGCCGATAGAGAACCCCTACTCGCGCGCTTCCCATAATGTAGGCTTGCTCATCACCACTGTGATCACTATCTACTTCGACTGGTACATGACCTACTGGCATCTTTCTTTACCTATCGTGAGCATACTTGTAAGGTTAGAATTTCCTTTAACGTATAGCGATCACCCGCCAAAACTTCCGCTACCTTAAACGGACCTCTGAACTTCCGATCTAACTTAGTCTTATTATCTGATTTCACTCTTCGTTTTCTAATAACAAGAAATCGTCAACCGAACATTTTGTTATAGCTGCCTTTGTTCTATCAAATCTAGCTTTCTGTTGTTGACCGTTTAAAACTGAATTTATTACAAGAGCTTTACGCAACAAAAACTCTGTCGCAGACATGTTAATCGAAAAGTCTAGATTCAATATTTCACGTACTATCATAATATTACTCTGCAAGGAAATGTCGGGTAGAAAAGTAATAAAATCTCAAGTTGTTGCTCGCTAATTGCAACGCTACATATGATTTGGTCTGTGCTGAATACACGCGTTTGACCAATACCAGTCAACGCAACAACGTTATTAACTCGTTTGCCACTTAATTTGGCTGCACAACTCGCCTTTACTAACGAGTATTCAGCACCAGAATCGTAAACAAAACAATACAGCTCACCTTTATTTTCCAATGTGTCTGAGGGTAGTTCTACGACGTCCACTCGCCGTTCACGACTTCCAGCACGTTGTCCATCATCCGCTTAGCTTGGCTGCCACTACTCGTGCACCCGGCTGCGAATCTGCGATATGTCCTGGTTTCCCTCACTTGCAGCACACGAAAGGCTTCGCTAAGATTCTTAAAGTCGCTCCATGTCGTTCCTTGGTATGTTATTTGCAATAGTCACGTTGATGCTGCTCCTTTGTACGTCTTACTGATGGTCACAACAAGTTGACCACATTGCAGTGAATTTTCGGCAAAACACAAATCAGCTGTTATGCACTGTTGCGTTTGCACACACCTTATACTGCGTGTTCTAAACACGGGAACGGGATACGTCAAACTCAAACGCCGGTTAGAGATTTTTTTTCAAACATGGCGGTAGGCGCAACAGTTGCGTCACTCGGCACAGGTATTTCTGTATACAGCCTATGCCCAAAACAACATGTACCATGCTTGCGCATCCGTATCTCCTTTGTCTAGGTCGAACTTGGACAGATCCACACGATTATTAAGGTTCGCATGCTTGCACTTTGTTTTTCAAATGTCAACGGTCACTTTCACTTTAAGCGTTCTCATTTTGTGCATGAACCAACACGAATCCCAGTTCTGATGTCGGAGAAGGTGTCGGGTAGGTCTCTCGTTAACATCAGGCATATTTTAATTACTGTGGGCGTACTATGGATAGTGTTGGTTTTAGCACCATAGAAAAACGGTTTGCACTTCAAATCTGAGGGGCAATTCTCGTAATTTTAAGAACATTCACAGTCTGATCTCAGTCTCAATCTGTCAAAAATACCTCCCTACATTTTTACCAGTTTTTGACATTGATTGTCGCTGAGATGAGATTGCGACTAGATTTTTAACGTTTTTAATTACGGGAATTGGCCTTCTGGTCACTGCAATACACTGAGCCGACGACCCTTACTCGATGATCTAATACCTCCTGGTTACTTAAGGGTCGCATACAATACACTGAGCCGACGACCCTTACTGGATGATCTAATACCTCCTGGTTACTTAAGGGTCGCATACAATACACTGAGCCGACGACCCTTACTCGATGATCTAATACCTCCTGGTTACTTAGGGGTCGCATACAATACACTGAGCCGACGACCCTTACTCGATGATCTAATACCTCCTGGTTACTTAGGGGTCGCATACAATACACTGAGCCGAGGACCCTTACTCGATGATCTAATACCTCCTGGTTACTTAGGGGTCGCATACAATACACTGAGCCGACGACCCTTACTCGATGATCTAATACCTCCTGGTTACTTAGGGGTCGCATACAATACACTGAGCCGAGGACCCTTACTCGATGATCTAATACCTCCTGGTTACTTAGGGGTCGCATACAATACACTGAGCCGACGACCCTTACTCGATGATCTAATACCTCCTGGTTACTTAGGGGTCGCATACAATACACTGAGCAGAAGACCCTTACTCGATGATCTAATACCTCCTGGTTACTTAGGGGTCGCATACAATCCCGACATATAGCTAAGTCAAAAAACATATTTTATTTATATTTAAGTCGACGGCTTTAATGTATTACTGTAATTAAAAATAGTGTTGTAAAATTGTATAAATAGTAATGCATTACTGTAATTGTACGACATTTTAATTATAATAGAAGACGAATAAAACACTATACTAAGGGCTGATTTTTCCATCGCCAGATAAATGTTATTCGAGGAATAAAGTTGACGTTTGACAGTTTTTGTATGAAATAATTATCAAAATTTCTAAATTATTCCTCGAATAAAGTTATCAGATGATTCAAACTCAAACTCAAATCATTTAATTCAACTTAACCAATTACGGGTACTTTTGAATTGTCAAAGTGTCGGTCAGTCAGAAAGATGAAGCTAGTTGCCCATTCCAAAGCGTAGGTACCTATGGAGAAGAACGGGCAAGAAACTCCATGGACACTCTTTTAAATCATAAAATTGTTACAAAATATTTGAATTACATCATTCGTGTTGAAATTAACCATGTGAGAACGATGTAGAAATACGTGCACGTTAAAAGCGTCCGTTATAAAAAACAAAAACAAGTCAGAAATTAAAATAAGAAGAGATGACCAGTCCCTACTGACGGCGCCCGTTCACGAACATGACGTATGGATCAGCACCATTCAGCTCAACCATTTTGGAGGGAACTTAATGATCCAACACACACGCCACCAGCGAGACATTTGAGTGAGCATGACATACTCACAGCCGCCAGGGCACATTCAAGTCAATGAAAGACGTACCCAGTAAATGGTAGCTTTATAGAAAGTACATAGTGCTCACACGTGTGCTATGCAATTATACAATACTAAGCAATTGAGTTTATACAATGCAAAGATACCTTTTTTTTCCAATGTTCAGCAGCTCCAATAATGTTTCCGAATGCTAATTAGTTTATGCGCCTCTGTGGAGCAGGACCAGCATTGAGCCAAGCATTTTTGTCAGCGATGTAATCCCCTAACTTATAATATGCTTGGCTACATAGTGTGCGTTTAATACAAGATTTAAATTTCGTTTCATTCAGTTGGAGTATGTGGGGATTGAAAAATCAGCCCTTGATGTAATCCGCCATTTTGTGGCAGCGGCCATCTTGAACCGATTTTCATCAAACATAGCTAAGAACACTCCCGACAAATTCACCTTTCAAACAAAAGAAACAAAAGCAAAATCGGTTCATCCGTTCGGGAGCTACGATGCCACAGACAGACATACACACACGCACACACAAACACACTTATAACACCCCGTCGGTTGTTATTATAAGTGTGTGTGTGTGTTTGTTAAAAATCCCCCTGTTAAAAATCAGCCCTAAGAAAATTATAAACTCTACATGTCAATTAATAATATCTATTATACTTATAATAAATCTGTAGAAGTGAAAATTCTGTACATTGAAAATATCAAAAAAATAAATGGCAGGGGGGTTACTATACCGACACCGAACCCAAAAATGTGATTAAAAAAATTTTTGACTGTCTGTCTGTTTGTTCAGGCATCACGCAAAAACTACCGGTTCGATTATGATGAAACTTGGTATAATTATTTTTTAATATCCTGAGCACCACACTGGGTACTTTTTATCCCGGAAAAGTATATACAATAAAAAACAAACTTAATTTTGTGATTCGATCCCTAGACCCGATTACTGTACCCACCGCAAATAATAAGTTTGTCGTAGTGTTGTCTAAATGTAGTGCTGAAGGTTGAATTTGGCTTGCACCGTTCGCAGCACACGCGTAGCGCGCGGCCGCCACGGATCGCTACGCGACGGATCGGTAAGGACGGAGTTTTGAACTTTGATTTGAACGGACGTGTCGAGTGGCGAGCGTTCGTTCTTATTTTAACTGCTACTTGCAATTCTAAACCGTGCTTTTCAGTGCGACCTTTTTATTCCTTTTAGTTTTTATAGTTATTTATGTTTATTTTTATAAGCCATCATCATCGTCATTTTTAAGTTTATCAGCCATCTTGTTACCATAACACAAGCATTAGGTTGCTTAGCTTGGGACTAGATGGCGCTGTGTGAAATGTCCAGGGATATTTATTTACTTATTTATTTATTTTTTATAAGTCGTAGGTATAGATTTTAATTTTAAAGTATAGGTAGTATATTTGATAGTGTACGTAGTGACCTTAGTTATTTTATAATACTGTTAGGTAGGATTAGTCATTCGTATAGATATTAGTTTTTAGGGATTTTGCTTATTTATTGAGTTTAGATTAGTTATCATCAGAAATAGGTTTATTTAGGTAGGTAGGTATTTTATTTTCTGTTATTGAGTTTTTTTTTTTAATTAGGTAGGTACCTACTTAGGTAAAGATATCATATAGGTACCCTCTTAATCACCACTAATGAGACACAATTGGTTTTCTATTGTAATTAGCCACAAAGGGCCCGCGAGATAGATGGCATTCTGGGGAAGCACATATATTTTATCCTGTTAGCACGTTCCCGTGGGATAATTTCCGACATCCACGCGGGCGAAGCCGCGGGCAAAAGCTCTAACCTAACCATTCTCACCTACACAGTTCTGGTAGTAGTTCGTTTTTCGTTCGTCGTTCGTAACCATACATTTGACTCGTTTTAGGCTGTAATAATAACAAATCATTTGATTAAAGACCATTATTATGCCTTAATGACATTATCCTTGGTAATGTTCTGCCGAGTAATTTGGCCAAATGAAAACGTGCGTACTAAAATCATTCCAAATATTGCATTGGTATAAAAAAAAGTTCCTAAAATTTGTTTTGATAATGTGTCAAAATAGTTTTGGCAAAACGGCAGGCTCTCCATCTAAATACATAATTGAATCAGGCATAGTCCCGCAGTAGCGTTGTGCGGCGAACGGCGAGGCGTCTTGACTCTTGTCTTCATTAATCAGGCATAGTCCCGCAGTAGCGTTGTGCGGCGAACGGCGAGGCGTCTTGCTTCTTGTCTTCATTAATCAGGCATAGTCCCGCAGTAGCGTTGTGCGGCGAACGGCGAGGCGTCTTGCTTCTTGTCTTCATTAATCAGGCATAGTCCCGCAGTAGCGTTGTGCGGCGAACGGCGAGGCGTCTTGCTTCTTGTCTTCATTAATCAGGCATAGTCCCGCAGTAGCGTTGTGCGGCGAACGGCGAGGCGTCTTGCTTCTTGTCTTCATTAATCAGGCATAGTCCCGCAGTAGCGTTGTGCGGCGAACGGCGAGGCGTCTTGCTTCTTGTCTTCATTACTTCATTACGCTCCTTCGGACACCAAATATTTTGAACGACATCCCCCCACTGCACCCCGCTAACGCCGCACAGCCCCCATTGCCTCTTCGTGTCATTACTACTTTCGTCTACTTCGATAGAAGTGCACATGGGTGATGTCATCTGTGTAGAGAAAAGTTAATAGATTAGAATCAGTTGGAGTGTGGCCTTAAATTCAGAATGTTATCGCAGGTGTACAATGCAGCAGTTGGTCGGGCTGCGAGTCTGCGACTGGCCACTAATGCTGCTCACAATGAATAATTGTTGCGAACCGGAACCGTTCCGTGCGAATTGAGTCCGTTCCGGCGGCGACAGGTCGCGAGCTCGCTTCCGTCCGCCGTCCCGCCGCGAGCCCTTTTGTGTCTTCATACAACAATTCAAATATAGGATGTGTTTGTACTAACGCACGTATCGTACTACTAAATTGCTTAATTATTATCCGCCTAGCCTCGCAGCAGTATTCACCTTCGCTCTTGTATCATGCATGCCTACTGCACTGCATAATAAAATAACTGCTGTCATTTTATGCCAGAGCATGGTATTAAAAAAAATCTGAAACTAGCTCCTCACTCGTCTTTTGAATTGGTCTATTTCTTACGGTATTCAGTAATCTGTGCCTAACACATTGTGAAACTGTGCGACAGATATAGCAGCGCCGTCATAACATAAATACAGGCTGTTAGTGTAAACACCGTTATCCTTGAAACCAGTGGTTTGGTTTCACTAATAGAACGTAAATTCAATGAAAAAAAATATCTTTTTTTTTTAAGTAAAGTCTCAATTTTTCTTCAAAATTATTTCACCCTATACAAGTGCACGCAAGGGCAAAGTAGACGGAGCGCGGGAAACAGCGCGTCGTCAGTACTTCCCTTATCTATGCAGGGCCAGTGGACGGAAAAACAAGCTTCCCTTTCGTAGGATTTTTGAAAAATAAAATGTTTTATTTGATAGTTTCAAGTATACAGTTTTGTCGAGTACATTAAAACATTCAATAAATTAGTAGTTACGGGTTTTTTTTTTAAACCTATACCCTAAAAAAATTACTTTATATTTTTCAAATGTATGAAAATGGAATTTGTTTTCCTCATAACTTTTTTCTGTCTTGAATTGTAAAGCTGAAACTTTTAGGTATTGTTGCCGAGCCTATACCAAAGCCACCTGACCTTTGACCTTGACCCCGAACTTCCCCGTTCAAAAGATATGAATGAATTAAAAATGCATATTTGGACGATGTTGTAATACGCGGTAATGTATCAAAATATATATATATATTTATTTTACCCAGTATTGAGCCCTGATAGACAGCATAGATGTGACTTGACGAAAACCGTCCTTATTCAAAACGTATGAATTAATAAAAAAAATATATTTCGGAGATTTTCATGGTAAAAATGGTTGTTAAAGCCGCAATATTGTATTCTACTAAGAATTCCTTAATTACCTACCTATATATTTGTCAAACTAGACTGCCTCACTTAACAATAGTCACCACCTATCCTCAATTCCCATTGTAATTGCGCAGGTGTGACCAAAAATTAGGGTGATTAGGTTCATTGTTTATCAAATAATGGTACCATACTTAAGTGCACTTACCATTTTTCTGCGAATTTTGTTGTTATTCTAGGTAGATGACTGTACATCTCATGAAAGATCAAACAATGATTCCGGTTAATGAATTAGAGTTCTGGTTTTGCTAATTAGGGTAATTAGATTCCTTTTTTGTCAAATAATGGGAACATTATGTCCTTAAGTGCACTTAAGGTTAGACAATCATTTCTGGAGAGTTCTATTCTAAATTAAAGCAGTATAAATATTAAGAGCATCGACTTTACTTCATTTCACTTACTTGCGCTAATTTGTTGTTTGAGTTGCTCAGTATGGAGGGAATTACGTCAAATCTCGATATATTTGTATTCATGAAGCAAAATTCTTTTAATGTGGACATGTTATTACAAAAAGTGTTAACTTCTGTGAACATTTCTCTATCTGAAGAGGAAAATACAAAGCTTAAATCATTTTGTGCTACATATACGAGTAACCTTAAGCGAAAATGGAAATAATCTCATAGGACAACAGATTTTTTTTTAAGTTTGCGAATTGGTTAGACTCTGAAGTAAAATGGCCTGACTTTCTCCAAGTAAACATTGATCAATTTAGAACTGAATCCTGAATCTCAATACACGATGTATTGAGATAACATATTATGAAGATGTCTCAACAAGTGTTTCTACAGTAACAGCACCTAGTACATCAACAGAGTTCGCTATGCCCCGTACTGTGTCTGTGTCGAGGTCAACCACTAGGTACAGTTACTCCTCGGAAAGAATTTGCGGACCTAAGTCCACTTCAAAAAAGAAGACGAACTGAAGATCTTCTAGCTAAAAATGATTTTGATACACTAGCTTATGCTCTTATCATGAAAGCTGGTGAAAATGAAAATCAAATGGACTTTGCAGAATTAGTGAAGCATTTAATTAAAAATCCAGAGAATGCACCGATGCTTCGAGCTTGTCTGAATTGAACTAAACGAATTTTGCCAACAGATAAGGCACTGGGTATGTCAACATCACTAAAGTTGTCAAAATGGCAATATATTACATTGAGGCAGACAGCAAAAGACATGGGATGTGATATTTATCAATTGAATCCTATATATTTAAATTTGAGGTACATAACCGCGTATTACAACATCGTCCAAATATGCATTTTTAATTCATTCATATCTTTTGAACGGGGAAGTTCGGGGTCAAGGTCAAAGGTCAGGTGGCTTTGGTATAGGCTCGGCAACAATACCTAAAAGTTTCAGCTTTACAATCCAAGACAGACAGAAGATATGAGGAAAACTAATTCCATTTTCATACATTTGAAATATATCAAGTCATTTTTTTATGGTATAGATTTAAAAAAAAACCCGTAACTACTAATTTATTCAATGTTTTAATGTACTCGACAAAACTGTATACTTAAAACTATCAAATAGAACATTTTTTTTTTCAAAAATCCTATGAAAGGGAAGCTTGTTTTTCCGTCCACTGTGGGGCGTGCCGCAAGTGCCCGCCAGCCGGCAAGCGCATGAATTTACGGACGGTGTCGGACAGAAACTTTCTTACATTTTTGAAATAAAATAACGTTTATTTATTTTTAAATTCAGATAAACATTTTTATAATTAAGTCAACTACCTATGGTTTTAGTGACAACGGTGTTTACACTAACAGCCTGTATAGTCCAGCGAGTTAGTCACAACGAAAGAGCTTGGCGTCATAACATTAATTAATTACTGAAGGATTTGAGGAGGCTGTAAATAACTACGTTGTTATTGTCTGAATCGGGAGGTGCGATGTGACAAGAATATCAAATGTTACTACTCAGTGTGCAAGCGGCCTGGGGGCGAGTTCGGTTACATCCACCGGGGGCTGTAATAAATCGTACGCTGTAAGTCGAGGATTTACACGACAACGCACGCTATCGGCTCCCTGTTCCACGACACGTGTCATGTCTTCAATGAATCACAACTGCGCCGCCCCGAGACGGCCGGCGTTCGCCGGGAGTCAAACCGTCCTAACAAACGTCCTTACTCCGTCATTTTAACGACATCGAGTTGAGTGAAGTCAGAAATCCTCCTCAGATTATTAATTGCAATGTTACCGAGTTTTGAGCGATCTCAGATGCTCAGTTGTGTTGCTATGAGATCACTCAACGAACATACTCTAGCGACACATCTAAGAAAATACGCGACGGAAAGTTCGACGTGTTTACGCCTGTTTTTAGGGTTCCGTAGCCAAATGAAAAAAAACGGAACCCTTATGGATTCGTCATGTCTGTATGTCTATCTATCCGTCCGTATGTCACAGCCACTTTTTTCCGAAACTATAAGAACTATACTGTTGAAACTTGGTAAGTAGATGTATTCTGTGAACCGCATTAAGATTTTCACTCAAAATTAGAAAAAAAATCAATAAATTATGGGGGTTCCCTAAACTTAGGAACTGAAACTCAAAAATTTTTTTTCATTAAACATATAGGTACGCCTATATGGATAGGTATTCAAAAATGATATTGAAGTTTCTAATATCATATTTTTCTAAACTGAATAGTTTGCGCGAGAGACACTTCCAAAGTGGTAAAATGTGTAAACCCCCCCCCCCCCCCCCCCCCTGTAACTTCTAAAATTAGAGAATGATAAAACTAAAAAAAATATATGATGTACATTACCATATAAACTTCCACCGAAAATTGGTTTGAACGAGATCTAGTAAGTAGTTTTTTTTTAATATGTCATAAATCAGGATCAAAGTTACAACGAACTACAAGAACTTTTATATTATTATGTTACTTGCTGCTACGGAACCCTTCATGGGCGAGTCCAACTCGCACTTGGCCGCTTTTTTATATTACACATCAGGCCGTTGTCACATCGCGTAATTTTTGTCTGGTGTATCGCTGTGCTGTGATAAAACATCATAATTCCTTCCGGACCGATGCGGACCCCAGTCATGCGAGCCAGTTATGTGACGTGTTTGAGATGCTGCTGGCTGCACGCGTGACGCGGCACGCAGTGCCGGCTATGTAACGCACGCGCCGCGTCGCATCTAGGTCAGGGGCGGGTCGTACACCCGCTCTCTCCCCCGTGACCCCCCAACCACCACAGGGCGCGGGGGGAGCCCGCGATCTTGTCGCGACACTCCCGGAAGTCGCGCAAAATGCCAGCCATCCTTCTTACCTTCGCCTTGAATTACTTGCCAATACCGAGCGGGGGCGGCGGCGTGACGGCAGCGTGATTGTGGCGTGACGGCGGCTCACAATATGTAAAATGACCTGAAAAACAGACATTCACTTTTTATATGTTTCATACAATAGAAAATCTTGAGAGTAAGAGTGAAATAGCCGCGTGCCAATTTTTTAGAACTTTTACCATTAATTTATAATACTAAAATTACACGTTACTTTATAAATTAAGTTGAGTAAATCCATATCAACATTTAAAGAAACTCCAGCACACACATACTACTCCGCACCTGCACACTCTTAGCCACCTCGCTAGCCTCAACTCTCTGTGTAGACCCCGAGCCCCGTCTCTTCTCCGGGCTGCTGCATAGTTCGGGCTCGCTGCAACTGTCGCTACCTGTGTAACCTAGCTGTAGTAATACTTAGATTAACCGTTGTATCTACTTATTATGTATTACCTGGATAATAAATACATGTTCGGTTTTTTCTATTTGGTAGAAGCCCAAACCTGAAAACCAGTCTTCCTAAGTATCGTACTGGGTTGTAATTTCATATAAAATACTGTGTGGGTCTGTCACTTACTCCTATTTAATAAAAAAATCTCTTATTCTAAATTCTTATTTTAATATTGTCCCACGATATCGGCCCTCTTAGAAACGCATTAAATCTCAATACTATGGTCTGACAGCTCGACACGTTACCCTAATCAGTAACAAAATATCCTATTTCTTTAAAATAGTAAAACAATATTGAATCTCTTAGAAACCCATTCCATTTATATTTTATGGGAAACAGACCGGCACTTATGGCCAGTCATCAGTAGAAAGCGATATTATACGATAATTAAGATGCAATATTTTGTACGAATTCTAAAAACGCCGAGACCTTAAAAGCATCTCACAATGCTAGTCACACATCTGGTGACGATAAGATGGCTCCGTAGGCCGTAGGCCCGATACCTGAACGAACCCTTGAAACAATTGAGCAATCGTACAAAAAAACGAAGACATTGAAAAGGGGCTAAGTGTGGATTGGAGGATGTGAGGAACGATAGCGAAGACGTGGGGGCAGTCGGTGTCGAACCGCTTTAGGATAAGGACTTCCTAGTCCAGGCTAGTTAAGTTAGGAGATTTAGGGAATACCAAGAGGCTATGTCCGAGTGGGCTGTCGCGAAGTAGCGAGTCTTAGTTATTAAGTTAAATATACATAGTTGGGTTGGAGCCCAGATTGGGTTAATCTAGTATTTAAAGTGGTATGTATGTGTTTGTTGGTGTGACTGGGTGAGACCTTCATTATAATAACTATCCTAGGCTGATAGAGTTATTAAAGTTCTTACAACTAATTAGGCAGAGAGGTGTTGCTGTGGAGTTTGTTACGCCACTTCTTCTCTCCAGCCTAAAACACTAGGAAGTGGTGAAGGGTGGGCGCTTTGGGGCTGTTTATAGACCTTAAAGAGAGTGTATCCACGATTCAAATCTCTAATAAATTATGGTTCTCGAGTTTCGAATCTCAAATCTATTGTCTAGTAATTCTTGAATGTTGTATTCCTAGTCTCAGACCTATAATTCGGTCAGACTGACATGAACACGTGTCTTGTAGGTATGCTTGTTGTGCAAAGGGTGAACTTCCAGGGGTTTGGGTGACCACATCTATCTACTGACATGAACACGTGTCTTGCAGGTATGCTTGTTGTGCAAAGGGTGAACTTCCAGGGGTTTGGGTGACCACATCTATCTACTGACATGAACACGTGTCTTGCAGGTATGCTTGTTGTGCAAAGGGTGAACTTCCAGGGGTTTGGGTGACCACATCTATCTACTGACATGAACACGTGTCTTGCAGGTATGCTTGTTGTGCAAAGGGTGAACTTCCAGGGGTTTGGGTGACCACATCTATCTACTGACATGAACACGTGTCTTGCAGGTATGCTTGTTGTGCAAAGGGTGAACTTCCAGGGGTTTGGGTGACCACATCTATCTACTGACATGAACACGTGTCTTGCAGGTATGCTTGTTGTGCAAAGGGTGAACTTCCAGGGGTTTGGGTGACCACATCTATCTACTGACATGAACACGTGTCTTGTAGGTATGCTTGTTGTGCAAAGGGTGAACTTCCAGGGGTTTGGGTGACCACATCTATCTACTGACATGAACACGTGTCTTGCAGGTATGCTTGTTGTGCAAAGGGTGAACTTCCAGGGGTTTGGGTGACCACATCTATCTACTGACATGAACACGTGTCTTGCAGGTATGCTTGTTGTGCAAAGGGTGAACTTCCAGGGGTTTGGGTGACCACATCTATCTCATATCCAGTCTAAGGACTGATAGAGACCATGTCTCCTTAAGAGCATGATGCCGACGCAATGCCGCTGGAACTAGCCGCTCCATAGTCAGACAAAGACAGTCGCTTGGTTGCTCAGGAAAAGCCGTCACGATTATCAGTTTGTGAGAACTGCTAGGGACCATGTCTCCAAAAGAGCATGATGACGACGCAATACCGCTGAAAAGCCGCTTGCGTCACTAAATGGAAGTATTGCTCTGAGTACTCCGAGTGTAGATGTGAGGTATCGTGTGAGTAATGACTGAGCAAATACCTATTACGCTAGCGTATGGGTTACTCACAATTTAATAATAATAATATGCTTTGCCTCCCTCTATTATTACTAGGTTTCTAAAACCATATTCAATCTATGTTCATAACTATAAATTCCTAAGTTTTATTTAACATTTCTTTCAATCCTTTCCTTGGTCTATTGATGAGACAAGGCACTGGACTTGTTCTTATTTGGAATTCATTTAATCTATATCAGTGGCAGAGAGTCCAGTCTGGAGTCACACTCTATAGGGTTGCACGGAGGAGGGCTGCAACCTTTCCCTGAAAGGGGAACCGATTCTTAACTGTAATATTAGCATAATTAGGAAAAACGAAAATTTTATCAGTCTATGGTAATTTAGGAACAGTCATTAAATGCACCCGGTTAGACTGGAAGCCGACCCCAACATCCTTAGGAAAACGCTAGGCAGATTGATTTTGAGTGATTGAATAAACTCATATTTTGAACGATGAGATCCAACGATACCCCACAAGCTTATTTGAACTATGAGATCCAACGATACCCCACAAGCTTATTTGAACTATGAGATCCAACGATACCCCACAAGCTTATTTGAACTATGAGATCCAACGATACCCCACAAGCTTATTTGAACTATGAGATCCAACGATACCCCACAAGCTTATTTGAACTATGAGATCCATAGATACCCCGCAAGCTTATTTGAACTATGAGATCCAACGATACCCCACAAGCTTATTTGAACTATGAGATCCAAAGATACCCCGCAAGCTTATTTGAACTATGAGATCCAACAATACCCCACAAGCTTATTTGCATTGAATCTAAATCAATCTGGGGGCACAGGAGTGCCCCCGCCAAGACGAGCCAAGCGAAGCGCATGGGCACTACCTACCTTTTCTCGAAGCACTTCGTCGTATTTTTGAACCTTCTTAACTTGGGTTTAGATTATACCAGATAAACAAAATTTTCGGGATATGATGCCAGTGGTTGAATTAAAACCTATAAAGTTTCAATTGCATAGCTCTTATATTTTAGATTTTATTGATATCTAAAATACCCCGTTTTCGTCACTGATTCACTGACTCACTGATGCTCATCCATATTTTAAGATTCTTCCTGAAGTCAGCTAGTAATAGTACACAAACAACAACAAAAATTATAAAACTTGAAACTTTTACCCCCCCAACCCCTTAAACTAGGGGGTGAAAGTTTGTGTGGAGACTTCCGTAAATTTTGATGCAAGAGGTCTGAAAATTTGTATAGGGGTCCTTGTTATAAATAATAAGATATGTATTTCAGGATTTTTAGTAAATCATCCCCGACCCTTTAAATTAAGGAATGATTTGTTTCGGTTTTCCCATACAAACTTAATTTCATGCACGCCCTAACTCTAAAAGGCCTAACTTCGCCGTTATATGGCTTGGCCGTTTCGTTACTACAAGAACCATTGTATAACAGTATGAGAGTTTTTCACCTTCCACTCATGTGAATGTAGCGAAATGGCCAAGCCACATAGGTATTTTGACTTTCAGTTTGCGAAGTTAGGCCTTGTAGAGTTAGGGCGTGTAGAGTTAGAAGCTTGGCTCTACATGAGATCTGATTATTTTTTGACAGTGCGAGCTACATGGTCTCGCCTTGGCAACATTTAACATGAAATGTTTTTGTGGGATTTCATTTCTTTTTGTAAGTTGCTTTTATAATAATGTAGTGAAGAATATTCTGAAACCATATTATACACTTTTATCCCATAATGCAAGGGTTTGAGGGATGTTTTTTTTTTAATTATGTTTTAATTTGTAAGAAGAATGTACTTGTATAATAATTGTATAATTTTCAGATCTCAAGCATGAAATTAAGTTTGTATGGGAAAACCGAAACAAATCATTCCTTAATTTAAAGGGTCGGGGATGATTTACTAAAAATCCTGAAATACATATCTTATTATTTATAACAAGGACCCCTATACAAATTTTCAGACCTCTTGCATCAAAATTTACGGAAGTCTCCACACAAACTTTCACCCCCTAGTTTAAGGGGTTGGGGGGGTAAAAGTTTCAAGTTTTATAATTTTTGTTGTTGTTTGTGTACTATTACTAGCTGACTTCAGGAAGAATCTTAAAATATGGATGAGCATCAGTGAGTCAGTGAATCAGTGACGAAAACGGGGTATTTTAGATATCAATAAAATCTAAAATATAAGAGCTATGCAATTGAAACTTTATAGGTTCTAATTCAACCACTGGCATCATATCCCGAAAATTTTGTTTATCTGGTATAATCTAAACCCAAGTTAAGAAGGTTCAAAAATACGTCGAAGTGCTTCGAGAAAAGGTAGGTAGTGCCCATGCGCTTCGCTTGGCTCGTCTTGGCGTGGGCAGTCCTGTGCCCCCAGATTGATTTAGATTCAATGCAAATAAGCTTGTGGGGTATTGTTGGATCTCATAGTTCAAATAAGCTTGCGGGGTATCTATGGATCTCATAGTTCAAATAAGCTTGTGGGGTATCGTTGGATCTCATAGTTCAAATAAGCTTGTGGGGTATCGTTGGATCTGATAGTTCAAATAAGCTTGTGGGGTATCGTTGGATCTCATAGTTCAAATAAGCTTGCGGGGTATCTATGGATCTCATAGTTCAATAATAAGCTTGTGGGGTATCGTTGGATCTCATAGTTCAAATAAGCTTGTGGGGTATCGTTGGATCTCATAGTTCAAATAAGCTTGTGGGGTATCGTTGGATCTCATAGTTCAAATAAGCTTGTGGGGTATCGTTGGATCTCATAGTTCAAATAAGCTTGTGGGGTATCGTTGGATCTCATAGTTCAAATAAGCTTGTGGGGTATCGTTGGATCTCATCGTTCAAAATATGAGTTTATTCAATCACTCAAAATCAATCTGCCTAGCGTTTTCCTAAGGATGTTGGGGTCGGCTTCCAGTCTAACCGGGTGCATTTAATGACTGTTCCTAAATTACCATAGACTGATAAAATTTTCGTTTTTCCTAATTATGCTAATATTACAGTTAAGAATCGGTTCCCCTTTCAGGGAAAGGTTGCAGCCCTCCTCCGTGCAACCCTATAGAGTGTGACTCCAGACTGGACTCTCTGCCACTGATATAGATTAAATGAATTCCAAATAAGAACAAGTCCAGTGCCTTGTCTCATCAATAGACCAAGGAAAGGATTGAAAGAAATGTTAAATAAAACTTAGGAATTTATAGTTATGAACATAGATTGAATATGGTTTTAGAAACCTAGTAATAATAGAGGGAGGCAAAGCATATTATTATTATTAAATTGTGAGTAACCCATACGCTAGCGTAATAGGTATTTGATCAGCCATTACTCACACGATACCTCACATCTACACTCGGAGTACTCAGAGCAATACTTCCATTTAGTGACGCAAGCGGCTTTTCAGCGGTATTGCGTCGTCATCATGCTCTTTTGGAGACATGGCCCTAACTCTAAAAGGCCTAACTTCGCCGTTATATATATGGCTTGGCCGTTTCGTTACTACAAGAACCATTGTATAACAGTATGAGAGTTTTTCACCTTACACTCATGTGAATGTAGCGAAATGGCCAAGCCACATAGGTATTTTGACTTTCAGTTTGCGAAGTTAGGCCTTGTAGAGTTAGGGCGTGTAGAGTTAGAAGCTTGGCTCTACATGAGATCTGATTATTTTTTGACAGTGCGAGCTACATGGTCTCGTCTTGGCAACATTTAGCATGAAATGTTTTTGTGGGATATTTATTTTGTATTGCTCTAAACTTTTGTTTAGCAGTGCACCGATTACACCTTTATTCTAACTTTCATCGATATAACTCAAACTCAAAGCATTATTAATTCAAATTAACCAAAAACTTGAGAGGTGTCAAGGGACACCCGGATGGAACGAAGTTCACAGACAGACAGAGAAATATGCGACGCCGCACAGCTTACAATAGCTTACTATAGCAAAAAGTGTCGTGACAACTTTTCGTAAGAATTTTTTCCGTCTAGCCCCCTTTCACAACGCGCGATAAGGAACTTCGTTCCAAAACTTCGTTCCAATAAAAATCTTCTATAAATCAATTTACGTTGTTGAGCAGATAATTTATTATGTAGCTCTGCGACGACGTAGCTGCGTAGCGGATAATCTACGCATCGGCTACGGCGTAGCACTCGTAGCGATTGTGTCATGACAACTTTTCGTAAGAATTTTTTCCGTCTAGCCCCCTTTCACAACGCGCGATAAGGAACTTTGTTCCAATTACAGGCACTATTGAATGGTCAAGGGGGTACAGTGCTCACATCCTCCGAGTAAAGGCTCTGTGGCATCCAGACGGGCAAACAGAAGAACTTATAGGGCCATTTGACATTTGACTACTGAACCGTTAGAAACGACCAAAAACAAATTAATCACTTTTATTCTTGCAATGCTCCACTGACGGCCAGTACTGACGTCATTCGTCCGTAGCTATATCATCACAAAAGAAATATTTCACAAGTACCTACGTAAAATCATCAGAGCCGACCGCGTGCCACGTTTAGTGATCATGGTGATGAGCTGCAGACCGATTTTTCTCATGTAGGTACACCTAGTTACTTTCTGGGGCTGAGCTCGTCGGCTCTTCTCTAGCAACAGTAATTTAGCTCTCCGTTGCTAACTTGTATCGTACTCCGTAATATCCTTCAAAGACAGTTGTGCAAAGATCGAAACATCCAAGGGCCTTCAATAGCAGCTGCTCAATTATAAGCAACATGCCCTTCCGGGGCCTTATTGCCTGGATGACATCCATGACTCCCATCGAGCAAGATCGTGCAAAAGCAGGCTTCTCGATAGTAACAAAATCACTTGTTCAAGTTTAGGAGGCGAATAGCGAGCTTTACAGTGTATAGCGGGCGTAGGGGGGGCGGGGGGCGGGTGGGTGTAGTGAGGCTGTGCGGCGCGCTCACAGCGGATACTTAGCCCGCAACACTGCGCTCATCGATGTACCACATCGTTGGTGATAAGAGCCGCGATGTGTGCGGGGTGCGGGGCGGGGGCGCGTCCGGAGCTAGCCGCCGATAAACGACCCTCGCGTCGTGTTATGACACTCCAGATTACCGGCAGCAGCTTTATCTCGTGGTGCGAGCGAGCGCCGCCTTGTGCCGCCGGCCGAGCGCCACTGCAACCACTGCTCTCATAAGTCATCAATTCAGCCGCCGGTAGCACGTCGCTAACATTAGTCTCATTTTAGGTATCAAGCTTGACGACTAAACAGAGTCCAGTGGAGGCCGGCGAGTAATTGCACATTTTAGAATGAATATACACAAAAGTGCTTACTTTCTCGTTGAGTGTCACGTGACGCGCGAGCGGCCTGCGCGCATTGATCGCGTCAGCAACACGCGGCGCCGTTGATGGCAGTGGCTTCCATGGGGCAGCAAATGTTCTCGCAGAGCTCAGAAGCTTTTATTAGCGAGCAATCAGGGAGATAAGAGCAACCACCACCGGTTTTTTTATTTCCAGTTTCAAATTAGCGAGAACCTAATACACCTGCATTCACTGCACACATGGTGCTAAGTCAGCCGAACTCAGATTAACGAACTCAGATTAACAAACTCAGATCAACGAACTCAGATTAACGAACTCAGATTAACGCGCCGAAATTGTTCAAATCGCGAAAAAAACAAGGAACCATGCCGGAGGCTATAAAGAGTCTCATTATACGAAGAAAGGAATTAACAAATGAGAAAAAACGAAACAAAAAGAAAAGAAAGAGCGCAGCTATCTAATTAAAATATCTACAAACAAATTATGAAAATACATTGTGATTATGAGCACAGAATAATAAAAAAAACCATCTTAAATCATCAGGAGGCTTAAAAAAGGGTTCAAAGCACCCAACTCTACCAAAAAATTATTTCCCTGCCTAAAATGAGACTATCAACAACAAAACATTTTCTAGGTAAAATTATAGAAACAGTCACAACATATTCAGCACAAGAAATAGAAACCTTGAAAACTTGACATTCACTCAGGATTCTATCGCTCTGGAAATATTTTCTACCTATGAGGTCATAATGAAAATAAATAATAATAATATCATGATGGATCTAACAAGTACTTGGGTCATTGGGTCACTGATGATCTTAAGGACAATATGGATATAGAGCTATATAGATAGAGAGAGAGATAGATATAGATATAGATATAGATATAGAGATATATAGCCAACGACCTGCGCTCCCGCGCAGGTCGTTGGCTGTTCGATGTAACATGCTGGTTCGAAGATTTGCACGTTGTACATACAAATCAATCAATCATTTTCATCATCATTTTAATCAGCTTTCTGTCAATCATTCCAAAGACTGCACGTGTACGTGCAGTCTTTGGACCCGCTTTACGCAGAGGACATACAGCGATCTGCGTGTCCAATATAATAACGCGTTTAGGATACTGTTGGGGCTGTCGTGGCGTTGTAGTGCGTCCACTATGTTTGCGGAGGCGCGTACAGACGATTTTTACGCCATTATAAGAAAAAGGACCGCCTCCATAGCCGGCCGGCTACGCACCGCCACCAATAGTCTCCTGAGCGTGTTCTCAGATAGGTGGGACTCCCCTCTGCTGCGCCACTGGGTGAGGATCCATACCAATTGATATTCTTTTCTTTTCTGTTATTTCCTCCTTATTACTAACACTAGTCATTAAGTTATTTTGTTGTTACTAACACTATGGACTTGCGTCTGAAATAAAGAATTTGAATTGAATTGAATTGAATAGAGAGAAGAATATTACAATGCTGACACGAAGTCGGGCAAGACAACTTGAAACCACATACCCAACACCTTCGGGTTCGTGGCTCAGCTCCGCCTTGCAGTTGCCGGAACCTGCTCCAGACGTGAGTCCACTGACGCCGGCCGCTGCAGTTGCGTCGAGCTCGAGCGACGAATACTTTTCGCCGCCGACGATTCCACCATCAGTACCTGCCAGCTTAGGACTCCGAGGCCCACCGGCCTCTGATAGGGATAGGGTTCACCTTCCCCGCTGCCGCTTCCCCGCTGCCGGCCGGCGGAAGTATGCAGCGCATGAGATGGACACAAACTGTCAATGAAAATGTCATGCGCGCATACTTTGGGGCTACAGAGGGGGGCAGTAACTAGACTGCGTACCGTGGTCGAATGCTCGCTCTGTTTCAGGTGCTTGAGCCTGCTGTCAACGTGTCGGCGCAGCGACTGTCGGATCAGGTGCGGGTCATCCAGCGTAAACATATTTATGCTGGATGACGTTGTACTTGATCGACTACGCCTCGAATCACGGAATAGCCATGTTACGCCTGCTTCGTTATTGGTCGCGGTGCAACTGCAAAATTTACCCAGTTTTTCATCGCGACCCAACCGCGTTTATGAAAAAGATGATGATGAGGCTATATCCGTGAGTTCCCAGTGCAATGCAAGATTGAGAAACGCTTTGGAGGATGCTTTCTGTGAGTACCGCTCTATTCCGCCTGAACTCGGACCACGTTTACCTCGATTGCTCAAGCACAAGAAAAACAAGGCGCTGGTGTGTGCTCTAGACTCGCAGCTGTCAAATTGCTTAAACGACAGCAAAGACCTCACCGATACCCATTCAATCTTGTACTGTGCAGCTGTTGCGGCATGTCGTGTAGCTCATGTCAAATTCCCGAACAGTGACAGAGCCACACGACCAAAACCAGCTGTACCAACTTGGCAGTGCAGGATTAAGCGTCGTATCGGGGAGACTAGAGCACTCATCGGCGAGCTAATTTACTTCAGGGAGGGCAATACTCGCCCTAGAGTGATGCGCTTTGTGAAGCGGGCGTTCTCGGGGACTGATATTAGTTCTCGAGATTATTTGTCCCGCGTCACAGAGCATATCGACTTCCTGAAGCAGAAGATCTGTGCATGGGCAAACCATATTCGTCGGTACAGGCGAACAGTGGAGCGGTACACTCACAAACGTACATTCCAGAGCGATGAAAGGTGGGTTTACAGAGATTGGGAGCGACCGGACTGAGGTGTGACTGACACGCACCTACAAGATGATGACGCCATGTGTTCGTTTTGGCGAAAGATCTGTTCGGTGCCTGTCAGTCACACCGAAGGTGATTGGACTGGAAAGATCGAGCGAGCGTGCGAACTAATACCAGAAATGGGACCACTTATCATCAGTCCACAAGATATTGCTCGTGCAGTCCGTCCGTTGCCTAACTGGAAATCTCCAGGGCCGGACGGGCTGCACAACTTTTGGATTAAGTGGTTCCAAAGGTCGCACACCCCCTTGGCATCCCAGTTCCAGTCAGCCTTAGAGTCAGGGTCGCTGCCCCAGTTGCTAACGACAGGAATAACCCACCTGCTCAAATCAGGTAGTACCGCGGAACCCAAAAATTAAAGACAGATCACTTGTCTTCCAACGGTCTATAAAGTTCTTACATCCATTTTGAGAGCTAAAATTAATAAACATATGACACCAACTCCACCTTCTCTGTCTCTCAAAATGGATGTAAGAACGAGCCCCGTGGTACTAAGGAACTACTTCTCATTGATATGGCCATTAGCCAACAGGTTTGTCGTTCCCGAAAGGTTTTCAATGAATCAGAATAACATTAGCTTAAAACCTAAACGGTTCAAAATGTCAACACTTCAGATGAGTAGGTCGCACCTAATCCCGGCCTTATACATGTAGTGACATAGTGCCGAAGATAGTTCCAGAACCTTCTATTGTAGAAACATCTAGAATGTTCGAGTACATACCGGCCCCGACTGAACAGATGTCGATAGTTCTAGTATCGAAATTTCTAGAAGGATCTATTATTCGTCCGAAAGGGTTACCGCTGCTCTGGAACATAAAGGGCTAAGGAAGGAACACGGGTGGGTTTTAGTCAGTAAGAGTCTGACACTCCCTTCTGCTCCACCCAGAGCGGGAGGGGTCATTTGATGATTTCTCAACCTCAAAAAAAAAAAAAAAAAATTGCAATTGTTCTGCTTACGGACGATCCCGCTACCCTGGCAGGCTTCGGCCCTATCGGGCCCCGTCACTTATGCTATCGGGCCCCGTCACTTATGCTAATTATTAGCCTAACGTTCTGTTAAAGTTTAAAATAGTAGCGGTCCCCCGACGGGACAACATTTAATCAAAAAATTTCATACGTACATACTTACGTAGGGTCATAATTTCAAGTTTATTTTGGAACGAAGTTCCTTATCGCGCGTTGTGAAAGGGGGCTAGACGGAAAAAATTCTTACGAAAAGTTGTCACGACACAATCGCTACGAGTGCTACGCCGTAGCCGATGCGTAGATTATCCGCTACGCAGCTACGTCGTCGCAGAGCTACATAATAAATTATCTGCTCAACAACGTAAATTGATTTATAGAAGATTTTTATTGGAACGAAATTTTGGAACGAAGTTCCTTATCGCGCGTTGTGAAAGGGGGCTAGACGGAAAAAATTCTTACGAAAAGTTGTCACGACACTTTTTGCTATAGTAAGCTATTGTAAGCTGTGCGGCGTCGCATGTTTCTGTCTGTCTGTGAACTTCGTTCCATCCGGGTGTCCCTTGACACCTCTCAAGTTTCTTTTTTCTTTTTATAGGGTTTCACGTTTATAAGTTTTTTGTTCTATTTGTGGCTATTTTTTTAATATTATTTTATAAATTATTTTAGGCTTTTTACATTCATACTATTTTTATTATTATTTTGTGTCGGGGGTTTTTAAAATTTTTAATTTATGTTTTATTTCATGGTTTTTGTAGTGACTCATTATTATTTCACTAGCTTCTGCCCGCGACTTCGTGCGCGGATCCAGTCCCTTTCTCGTTCCGATAGGAATTTCGGCAAGAGTTTGAACTGTGCGTTGGTATGTCAGCCAATAAATCAGTCAAAACCGATGAAAGATTTCGATTAAGTTTGGTATAACTTAGATTAAGTGTTGTAGACTGGATAGGTTATAACTCCATTAAAATAAAAAGGTAGAATTATTTTCATTCCGAAATTATGAAGCGAAATTACTATCAATTAGTTAACATTACTATTCTAAAAAAAAATCTATATAAACTATATAGTTGGTTTTTCCGTCGGGTGCCAGAATATAAAGCCCGGAAGCGTTGCTAACCCTTGAGAAAGCAACATAAAGTTGGCCATGAGAAAAACAGCCGGTTCTCAAATCAACACCAGCAACTTTCAGTGTCTGTCTTCAGTCGCGAGACAATGCATGACGATCACGATCAGCCGTAAGTCGCGCATCACGTTCTTCACTGGTTTCTAGATACCTATAGGTGGATGTGCGGATACGCTGGGAACTCAAGCGTGATGTTTTTTTGTGAACGTTTCTGATTCGAGAGACAATGCATGGCGATCACGATCAGCGGCCAGTCGCACTTCACGTTCGTCACTGGTCTCTAAAGACCTAGAAGTCGACGTGAGAATACGCTAAGAACTCAAGCGTGATTCTCTTTCCGTTAACGTTTCCGACTCGCGAGACAATGCATGACGATCACGATCAGCAGTCAGTCGCGCATCACGATCCTCACTGGTCTCTAGAGACCTAGATGTAGATGCGTAAATACGCTGAGAACGCAGGCGTGATTCTCTTTGTGTGTAAGTGTCAGAAACGCGAGACGATGCATGACGCTCACGATCAGCGTTAAGTCGTGCTTCACGATCCGAAGAAGTTTCCGCCGGGCGAGATACAGCCTTATGTTGTCGAACAGCATCAAGTCTTGCCTGGCGTTCTTCATTCGATTCTTGGGATCTAATGATCTTCAATCTTTTAGCTCCTTTCGAACATTGCGAAAGATTTGACCTCTTTCGTGGCATGGTTATGGTTATTAATGTACTTTAATAACTTTGCAATCAAGATCTAAGTGACTGCTCCCCTGCGTTACCGGGTAGACCGTGTCTCGAAGATAAATGGAAAAGGAAGTTAAACACTCAAATAACACAAGCCCGAAGGCATATCTATTATATATATATAAATGGGAGATTTAGCCAGTGAAGCCAAGTTTTCAATGATTTACCATCGTCATCGGAAAGAAGTCCCAAACTGTTACTGCCTTCACCGCGTGGAGGTACTCCCAGCTTATGTTAATATATTAGTATAAAGTGATTTCCACATCAAATGTTCCTGATCCTTGATTTTTATTATCTCGGCGGAAAATGCTCATCAGACCAAACAAATTTTGTTAAAATGTCATGTCTGTATATGCCATAGTTTAGCTGTGCTCTCCGAGTTCCACATCAGATGTTTCAATCTTCGAATTTTATTCTCCCAGCAGAAAATACTCATCAGACTGAACAACTTTTGCAAAGATGTCATTCCTATATATGTTATGGTTTAGCTGTGCTCTTAGAGTTCCACATCAGATGTTCCGATCTTCGAGTTTTATTCTCGCAGCAGAAAATGCTCATCAGACTGAATAACTTTTGCTAAGATGTCAAACCTATATATATTATAGTTTAGCTGTGCTCTAAGAGTTCCACATCAGGTGTTCCCGATCTTCAATTTTATTCTCTCAGCAGAAAATGCTCATCAGACACAACATTTTTTTCTAAGGCGCCATTTATGTAACTCTTATAGTTTAGCTGGTCTGTTGCGGTTCTGCATCAGGTGTTCCAGTTTCCAAAATCAATTATAGCCTATATGTTGCCCAGGTTTAATAGCTAGATAATAAAAAAAGTTTCATTCAAATCCGACCAGTAGTTCCGGAGATTAGCGTGTACAAACAGACAAACAGACAAACAGACAGACTTTTTTTATTAGATTCGTGTTCTATTACTGTTTCTTAACCCCCCTCAATTATTATTTTTAAAATATATTCAATGTACAGACACAACTTTTTTACATTCTTATTATAAGTATAGATTTCTTTTATTTTCTTACGTTTTAAGGATTCAGGTAATTTGGTGTTTAATCAGTTTTTTGTAATTCGCCATTTTGTGGTGGCGGCCATCTTGAATTAGAAATTTATCATTTATCATAGTGTATAGTATTCTACTAGTCAAGCCTTTTCATTTGATACCCATATTGAGGGAGTTGTGAAAAAATATGTAATCCGCCATTTTGTGGCAGCGGCCATCTTGGACCGACTTTCATCAAACATAGCTTAGAACACTCCGGACAAAATAACCTTTCAAACAAAAAAAAAACAAAATGAAAATCGGTCCATCCGTTCGGGAGCTACGATGCCACAGACAGAGATACACACATACACACACCCCAACAGACACGTCAAACTTATAATTATAACACCCCTTCGTGTTTGCGTCGGGGGTTAAAAAAGTCTTGCGTGCGCGCTCCCACCATTTTTTTTTTCGGACCACGTCCGTGAGTGTTTGGATCAAAGGAAGCAGGTGGTGGTGATCTACATTGATTTCAAGAAAGCATTTGATGCCCTGGAACATGCATGAACATGGAGCTGCTTCAAGCCATGGGGGAATAATATCATCCACCCTTTTGCGACGATATAAGATATAAAACGACGTTACGGACAATCAATCCTGTAAAAATTGTAAAGTATAACTATTATAAAGCTAATTACGAACTCATAAACAAAGAATTGGCCGATATAGATTGGACTAATCGTTTGCAGGGGTTGTCATCGGAGGATTGTCTGAATACTTTTTACGATGTTATTTTCAATGCTATAACTTATACACCTTTTTCTAACTCACGTTCATCTAAATTCCCTGTGTGATTCTCTAAATCACTAATTCGCATTTTCAAAAACAAGAACAGAGCCTGGGTGAAATGGAAAACGTATAATAACATTTCGGACTATGAACAATTTTCGCTTCTACGGCATAGATTTCGGGTCTTATGCAAGTCAAATTACGCTGACTACCTGAATTCTGTTGAGGACAATGTTAAAAAGAACGTAAAATACCTATGGAGCTATGTCAATAATCGAAAGGGTAATGTCGGCATTCCTTCCACTATGTTTTTTAAAAACCAGACATCCAGTGATCCGGATGAGATTTACAATATGTTCATGGACTACTTTCAATCGGTTTATGAACCCTCAAACCTAAATCTGAATGAATGGCTGCCCCCTGAAGAGAGTAGTGACAAATGCACTCATATTACTAGCATTACGTTTAGCGAACATCAGGTCTTGAAGTCATTACAAGCTTTAGATTCCACTAAAGGTCCTGGACCGGATCAACTACCCCCTTATTTCCTTAAAAAGACTGCTAAGAGTATATACAGACCCCTTCAAATTATATTTAATATGTTTATATCAGAGGGCACCTTCCCTGAACAATTTAAAAGGGCTAATATAACTCCTGTATATAAATCAGGGTCCAAACAAGAGGTCGAAAATTATCGCCCCATATCTATTTTGTCTGCTTTGTCGAAGCTTTTTGAAAGGCTCGTTTATCAGGAAATACATAAGATAATTTACAGAATTATAATAGAACAACAACACGGATTTGTTAAAAGTAAATCTACAACTACTAATCTATTAACATTTACCGACTTTCTCTTTAACAATATGGATCAACAAGTACAAGTAGACGCAGTGTACACAGACTTTCAAAAAGCGTTCGACAAAGTAGACCACAATTTGCTTCTTACCAAAATTGCATTTAACGGCATACGAGGAGATTTGCTTCGCTGGTTTGCATCATATGTTAGTAATAGATAACAAAGGGTTGTTATCAAAGGATTCCACTCGGCGACTACTGTCGTAACATCTGGCGTACCCCAGGGCTCAATTTTAGGGCCTCTTTTATTCATTCTGTTCATAAATGATATTGGAAATTGTTTCAGACACTCAAAATTTTTGCTCTATGCTGACGACCTAAAAATCTTTAAAGCTATTGCTTTAAAGATTTTTAGGTCGTCAGCATAGAGCAAAAATTTTAAGTGTGAAAACCTGCTGATTGTTGTCAGTTACAAGAAGACTTAAATCGATTCTCTGAATACTGCGTTCAAAACAAACTTTACCTTAGTATTTCTAAATGTTTAACGATATCATTCACAAAAAATAAAAACGTTTTAAATCATAATTATAATCTAAACAATGTTACTCTATTGAAAGCTCCATCCGTGCGAGACCTAGGGGTACTGCTAGATAACAAACTTCACCTTGATCAACATATTGATAACATCACCAAAAAGGCTTATCGTATGTACGGGTTCGTTATGAGATCAGCTACTGAATTTAAACACGCAAGCACTTGTTCTCATCTCTATAAAGCACTAGTTAGATCTCAACTCGAATATGCAGTGGTAGTGTGGAACTCTTTTTATAATAAATATGTTGAGATGCTAGAAAAAGTGCAGCGCAAATTCCTCAGATCGATGCACTATAATAGGTGCTCCCACAATTTCCCAACCTATAAAAATTTACTTAATATATACAATCTAATGAGCCTGAAGTCTAGACGTTTATATCTAGAAATTATGTTCATGATGAAACATAATAATTGCCGACGTACCTACGAGTATTAATATGGAACATAAAACAGCAAAACATCACGCCTATAGGCCACGAAGGAGTAGCTACGAGCACAAGTGTGCGGGACATTCACATTTCTATATTCCACAAAGGAGTAGCTACGAGCACAAGTGTGCGGGACATTCACATTTATATATTCCACGAAGGAGTAGGTACGAGTACAAGTGTGCGGGACATTCACATTTCTATATTCCACGAAGGAGTAGGTACGAGTACAATTAGTGTGCGGGACATTCACATTTCTATATAACACGAAGGAGTAGGTACGAGTACAATTAGTGTGCGGGACATTCACATTTCTATATAACACGAAGGGGTACCTACGAGTACAAGTGTGCGGGACATTCACATTTCTATATTCCACGAAGGAGTAGGTACGAGTACAAGTGTGCGGGACATTCACATTTCTATATTCCACGAAGGAGTAGGTACGAGTACAATTAGTGTGCGGGACATTCACATTTCTATATAACACGAAGGAGTAGGTACGAGTACAATTAGTGTGCGGGACATTCACATTTCTATATAACACGAAGGGGTACCTACGAGTACAAGTGAGCGGGACATTCACATTTCAATATTCCACGAAGGAGTAGGGACGAGTACAAGTTTGCGGGACATTCACATTTCTATATTCCACGAAGGAGTAGGTACGAGTACAAGTGTGCGGGACATTCACATTTCTATATAACACTAAGGAGTAGGTACGAGTACAAGTGTGCGGGACATTCACATTTCAATATTCCACAAAGGAGTAGATACGAGTACAAGTGTGCGGGACATTCACATTTCTATATAACACGAAGGAGTAGGTACGAGTACAATTAGTGTGCGGGACATTCACATTTCTATATAACACGAAGCGGTACCTACGAGTACAAGTGTGCGGGACATTCACATTTCAATATTCCACGAAGGAGTAGGTACGAGTACAAGTGTGCGGGACATTCACATTTCTATATTCCACGAAGGAGTAGGTACGAGTACAAGTGTGTGGGACATTCACATACAACGGTCCACTAGCGCCACTCCTTTAAAAAAATATTATCTCGTGACTGAGAAGGAATTATGAAAATCTGCTCAATCAGCGACCTCGGTAAGTGTGTCTAGAATTTTCTAATACCTTTTATTAAGTTTCATATTGAGACACGAAGCAACTAAATACGACATATAGGAATGTGGCCGCTTTTCTTTAGATCGAATTTTGTTGCTTCGTGTCTCAATATGAAATTTTATAAAAGGTATTAGAAAATTCTAGACACATTTACCGAGGTCGCTGATTGAACAGATTTTCATAATTCCTTCTCAGTCACGAGATAATATTTTTTTAAAGGAGTGGCGCTAGTGGACCTGTGTGCACCCTCTTAAGTATATGTATTTCGCGATGTAATCCATTATATATTAATTTTACCTACTTACGATGTTTACTTATTTCTTTAATAATCAAATATATATTTTGTACTACAGCGCACTTTACCAGTATTGGAGTCAATAACTCGAAATGAAAACATAACACAAAAGTTTATTTCTACGTAAGTAGTTTATTCAAAATCAAAGAGAATGTAACCTGTTGACACTTGTTTGCGATCCTGAAACTTTGTTAAGTATTCTAAAATACTTGGAGATTCGACCTTAACCAATTCAAAATTGCGTATGGTCTAATAAGAAAAGTTTCGAAACTACTTTTGAGTAATTTGCTTTGTGACAAAAACTCAGTTGTAGTTCGAGTCGTGCATAAATTTTGGTTCGCGCCACGTAAAAAGTTTGTGTACGGTAGAGGCGTGGCGAGTGCGTGGCGGTGCGCGGCGGCGGGCGTAGTGGCCGCGCGCGGCGGCGCGAGTGCGGCGGCGCGCGGCACGGCGGCGGGGCGCGAGCGGCAGTACCCGGCGCGCCCCCGCCACTCGCGCACGCCTGCACGCCGCACCGTTCCCCACGCCCGCGTGAGCCAGCATGCCCGCCGCCCGAGCCGCGGCCGCGTAAGCCGTCCCGAGCCTTTAGGACACTGTGCCCCACTAATAATGAATTAACGTTTGGACTCGCTCACCAAAAACTTTCATTAAGGAACCGCTGCGTCGCGATCTGGTAAATGTCGATTGTTACATTTGAGTTAACGGATGGTGTTGAGAGGCGCGCGTGACTCTGCCGTGAGTGGTGCAGCCGTGCACGTCAGCACGCGCCCGCGTGGTGCCCGCACGCCACTCGCCCATGCTGCTCGTCTCCAAATCTTGACCTCTAATCGAGTGCAAAAAGTTTTTCCTTAAAACTTTACAAGCAAATATCCTCAGTGAATCATAATCATTATGCTAATAAAATTGTGAAAGTCGCATCATCATCGTAAAGCAATAAACGGTGGTGTAAAAGTTTAGTGGTTCAGAAGTCTCAGGGCTGGAGGGGATTGCAGACATGACTGAAACCTGAATATCACTCGTGGAGCTTCTTTGAATGCAACGCAACGTCTAAAGGTGGTGGTAACGTAATATAAGAATAACGTGCAGTCTGCACTGCCGATGAGTGTAGTGCGCCGATCTCCTGGCGAGGACTACGCGCTGACGGCGGCGCCTGCCGCCTGCAGCTATGTGGACACGTTGCTCCTCTGGGGGCCTGTCAGAGATGATTCTCCTCACGATAGTTCGTGAGACTCTACTCTCTGAGACTGACAGTCAAATATGACTAGCCAAATCTTTATACATTGTAATGATAACTAACAAGTTTTATTCACCAAACACTTTGATATATATATATATTCGGTACTCTCGGTTGGATGTCAAGTATTGTTGAGCCATGTCCAACAGATTCAGCTGTGGCTGTCAGTAGTGCGTGCCCCGAGGTCACAACGCCACTTAAATAATATTCATAGTCAGTGCAGTTTTTTATCAGCAATGTTGCTTTTGCTTCAAGCAGTAGGTACGAGCCTTATCAAAAGCGAATGTCACATTACAAGAAATGATTCCTAAACACACGACACCTAAAATAGTTCGCCATAAATGTTAATCAAAAACAAAAGACTTCCAGAAAGTTTTATTTTTTAGTTGTGATATCCCACACAAACTCTTGATACTCGCGAGTACGTGTTCATTTTTACACAATCATAGTATGTAAGTACCTAGTGGCAATACCCTCATCAACAGTGCAGTCGTTTTATTTTCAACAAGATATTTACATCTATATATCGACTCATCCGTAGAATAAAGTCCGATCTGTAGGGTTGATAGTTTACAGTAGAGGTTAGAGAAGTTGTTGACTTGTGTAATTCTCAAACAGTGAGACTTGACATTTAGATTTTTTGGTATGTTGTAACAACGCTCCGGCCTAGTTAAATGCTATGTAGTGTATATTTTTTATCCTTTTATTTCACGAGATAGTGAGTTCCATATCAACATAGGACATTTTATGGCGGAAGAGCGGGGGTCCGTAGTGAACATTATACGTTGTTTTACGGAGACATCTGAATTAAGTGACGTTCTATATTACCAAGGGTCAATTTTTGTTGGAATTACCCATTCCTTAGGAGTCCTTTGTGGATAATCACCTTAAAATATGTAAACATTATGCTAGCCATATTATGACTACCGTCCCATATAACCAAATAAAAAAGGAAAATATCATTTAAAATCGTTTATTATAAAAAAAAACTCAAAATAGATAAGAAAACCATTTGATTAGATAGCATCACTTTGAACAGCAATCACATCACAGTTAGGTATGGACTTAAAATGACCATAGTCTAAAACTTACAGATCTATGTACAGTCAACAGCAAAAGTATATGATCAAAATCAGAAATTCAATACTAATGAACGGAGTTCGCGTCAGACTTGTGTGGCGTTGAAGTGATTCAAAAGTATGTGACTGTAAATTATACCAAACATTTACTACTAGTACAGCTGCCATATAGCTGCGAACTCCGTTCATTAGTATTGAATTTCTGATTTTGATCATCTACTTTTGCTGTTGACTGTACCTATTAGAACAATGCAGAATAACATATTTTTTCAAAATAACATTCAGTCTTTATAATTTTACCAATCAGAAGTATCCTGACCTAGACGAAGTTCTATACTTAACAACAATTAAACTGTACGTATACCTAAAACTGCCTTGGTGGTAGTAATAGTTAAAACTTAAAATAGTAATCAAATGGCATATCGTATCACAGTATGGTAACTAGGTAACCTACACGACTACGGCACGGACTTAAATTAGCAGTCAAACTTATAAATGTAAGTAAATGTTTATCATAACAACGAAAAATACGTGAAGATATTTAAATTTCGCACTAGTTACTTAATTCAAATTTAAATCATATAACAACCAGCCTTCATAATATTATCATTCAGTCTTACATCGTGACCTAGACGTGGGTGCACATAAAATACTTAATAGTAATTACATTGTACATAGACAAACATTAAATTACTTAGTTGAGTACTCTTATTTATTAGAGTAGTAGAGAGAGTTCCTCGTGTTACCACTAATCACTAAAATATTGTAATCAGGTTGAGTCAGATCATATTTAAAAAACAATTTGTTGGGATCACTACCGTCTGCATGAACTTCTCGAATGTTACTCCAGTTAATCTTCTTGCCCTTAATGTCTTTCATCCAAACCTTATTATTAACAAGAAATTTAAAGTCAAACACGTCATTCTGCGTTACGTTGCGGACAACATAGGGTTCTCCTTCATTCTTGGCCCATCTTACTAATAAACGCCATTCATCAGAACCCGAACATGGTCACAAACACTTTGTTTCATTGCGTCATCTATAATTATCTTATGATTGCCGTGGCGACCCCGTCTGTCCTCTTCTAAAATAGCACTTCCATCGCACTTCTTCCACGCAGTCTTTAAGATACGAGTTTTCAACTCGTATCATAAAGACTGCGTGGAAGAAGTGCGACAAGAGTGTTAATAATCATAGTTTGGCATACTTCAGTTTTCTCGCAGTGAGATTCGCTAGAACCTGTGATCAGCGGCAGATAATACTTAAAAGTATGTTTCCTATTATTAGGAGTATCTTGATTTAGGCATCTTTTCTTCTTCATTTTATCGGAATATTTGATGATGAAATTCCACTGCATAGCTCGATCTCCCAGTTGCCAAAATTTCGTGAAGCAGTCCAATCGCTGTTGGTGAGATATATTATCAGGGCATTTGTAACGGCATAATTTACATGATTGCCCCATCGTTTTTTCGTCTACGGCTTTCCCCTTTTTCGTTACACATTTCTTACCTAAGCTCTTAAGGCATTTGCGTTTAAGGTCTGTCCATTCTTTTGGGCACCTCTGTCGTTTTTTAGTTGTTTTAGGAGTCACGGCGCGATCGCTTGAGTGCGAAGTAGCAGGCGAATTCGTGATGCTAAATGACGACGAAGAAATCACAGAGAAACTGTCTACATGATTAGGGCAGAATGTGCTATCGCAGATCGAATGGACATTAGTAGGAGACGGCATAGGAGTTGGCACTGTCAGTTCCATATTAACCGGGGTAGATCTGTGGTGAGATACTGCTAACAGCTCTTCAAGCTGTATATTAATGGTGAATTTTCGAAACTAGAAGGCACTTCCAAAGAAAATGTACTAGGTTGATTGCTGTAAACTTCCTCGGCTGGCAGATCAGACATGACATTCGGTATTGAGCTGACGCAGGACCCAACATCTTCATGCAGAACTTCTTCCCATATATCAGCTAGTTCCTGACTGATTTCTTCTGTATCAGGAGGCAAAGGTGAAGTTTGATGTCTCATGCCGTCGTCGTCAACATTCACAACTAAAAAAAAAACTGTATATTATTATAGGTATTCATTACAATTAATTTAACAAATTTTAAATAAAAAATCTCTATATTTAACGATATTTTTAAATGAACAACGTCCTAACTGATTTCATTATCCCAGTAACAACGTCCCATCTTAATATCGAACCAACAAATCGTATCGCAGATTCCCTAGAAAAATGTCCTATATTCACATGACACGCTCAGAAGTTCAACAATGTTCGTACAAAATCGTCTTAATATTTCATAAGACTTCTACTTTTTACTGTTTATTATTTCAGAATGAATGATTACCCTGTGAATATGCATTACGCCAATCGTATTTTCGCACTAAAAATGCGTTTCTATACCTCTCCGTCAAAAAACGTCCTATATTAAAATAGATCGCCCACAACTGTTTACTGAGACAAAAAAGCAATATAGACCTATTTTTTATTTATTTAAGAACTTAATAGTATGTATCATGAAATAATACAACTGAAATCGTCAACTTACCAGCATTTACACTTTTCTTCATATCAAAAACAGCAGGAACATTTGAAAATGATGAACTAAGCTCTGGCCTTTCTGCATCTTCTTTAAGCATATTAAATATTTTCCGTGATCGTGACATCTCTAAAAATATGTTTTTTCATGCAAAACACTTAATAAATAATTTTTTTCATCAAACTGTAAAAAAGCTAAGCGTATGACACAAAAATGTCCTCCCTCCAACAAACAGCGGCCGAACTGACGAACGGACGGGGCGCCCGCGCCGCTCCGGCTCTCCTCGCGCCGTCCCTTGATCACTCCGTGCGTTTTTATGCGGAGGAAATTTCAGATTGAACGTTATTCGATTCTATATTTCCGAAACTAAATAAGATACGAAAATTCTAAAAACGTACGTCTGTAGAGTTTGTATTCCTTATCTCGTCTAGCTATTTTACTCGTTTTTGCACCATGATCACATCGGACTCTGTTCTACGGATAAGTCGATATATAAAATTCAAAGTCCTGACTGACTGACTGACTGATAGATCAACGCACAGCCTAAACCGCTGGTCCTAGAGAGCTGAAATTTGGAGGGTGTGTTCTTTGTGAAGAGTAGGCATCCACTAAGAAAGGATTTTTCGAAATTCCACCCCTAAGAGGGTGAAAAGGGGGGAATTCGTTTGTATGAAAAATCTTATTCCTTGAGTTAATAAACTTGAAACTTGGCACGAATACTTATCTAAAGAAATTATAAATATTCTCATTTTTTTTTCTTCTAAACTACCCCCTAATAAGGGATTGGGGGGTTTCAAAGTTTGTATGGAAGAATTTTAGCGCGCAGTCCGATTTACTCGAAACTCAGTATTTATACCTAATATTGAAAGTAAAGAATAATGTGTATCAGGGTTTTTTGAAAATCTACCCCTGACGGGCTGAAATGGGGGTGGTCAATTTTTCAGGGGAGGATTTTACTGCATGGCTTGCTTAACTCGAAAATTAGTATAAATAATCTTTGAGTCAAGTTATGAATACATCCCAAACGATTTTTTTTAATTCCACCCCTGTGGGGGTGAAAAGCGGGGATACAGTTTATATGAAAAATCTTCTTCATTAGGTTAATAAACTAGAAACTTTTCAAGAATACTCGCCTAAGTAAGTAATAAAGTTTATCATTATAAGTTTTTCAAAACTACACTTCAAAGGGGGATATAGGGGTGTTGAAGTTTGTGTGGGAGAAATTGAATGCGCGGTCCGAGTAACTCGAAACTCAGTATTGATAAATAAATAAATATCCCTGGACATTTCACACAGCGCCATCTAGTCCCAAGCTAAGCAACCTAATGCTTGTGTTATGGTAACAAGATGGCTGATAAACTACTTATATACATTTTTTTTTTGTAAATACATACATATTATAGATAGAAAAACACCCAGACTCGGAACAAATACATGTAGGTCATACAAATATTTGTTCCGTGCGGGAATCGAACCCGCGACACGCAGCGCAGCAGTCAATCGCTTAACCACTGCGCCAACCGTGCCGTCTTACCGGATAATAATTACCGGATACTTTTGACAGAAAATAATTAATAATAAGTATGTAAAGTTGTCCAAAATTTACCACTGACGGGACAAAAAGGGGTAATTAAGTTTTTAAGGGGAGGATTTGACATTGAAACTGTATGTTACATTTTCACGCCTAAACCACTGAACTTCTGATTTGGCATAGAGATAGATGGCATCCTGGGGAAGCACATACATTTTATCCTGTTAGCACGTTCCCGTGGGATAATTTCCGACATGCACGCGGGCGAAGCCGCGGGCAGAAGCTCGTAATATTATATAAGCTAATAGTCTTTAAAATAATAATACCATTACCATTTTTCGATTCAGGGATCCGTTTGTGATATACTAAGCTTTAAAGTCATAATTTTTGTTAGTCAAGTAACCCCCCCCCCCCCTGCCAGCTAAATGGTTGTTTTTGGATATGTGAAAAAAATCACGATGGTAGATATAACAAATTTAAAAGTAAAACTATCCCAGCTAAGTAGGCTTCACAAGTTTACGAGAAATAGTCGACCAACTTACATTTGCAGTTGCAATGTATGGGAGAACATGATTTTCAACTACAATGTTAAGTTTGTTCTTGTGGTGAATTCATTCCAACTACGGAACCCTTCATTGTGCGTGATCCGACACGCACTTGGCCTGATTTTATTTATATACAGGTGCACAAACGAAGTAGAACCACTTCTCGGAACTGGAACAACCTCGAGGTGTCGAGGTGTAGAATTAAAACTAGAAGTGTCGAGGTGTTTACTTCTGAGGAGTCTTGCCATTAAAAAACAATAATCCAAATCGGTCGTCGTGGTATAGAATTGTCGCTGACCATTCGGGAATCTGAACATACATGGACTACTTAGGTTCCGACGAATGAGAAAACTCCTTTTGAAAAATATATGCAACACACGACTCTGTATCTCACGAGTAGGCTCCACGCTGCACGCTGCCAGCTGCACGCTGCCTGCCTAGTGCCTAGTCGGAGCAACCCAAATCAAACTCCACATATTTCATTTCACATAAACCTACACAGGTACTCATGAAGCGTCAGAAGCGAGGTGCACGGTTCCAATTGGTCGTTTCCTTTCGAGAAGAGCCGGGAAGAACTCCACGGTTAGTCTTAAAAAAAATTGGCTTTTACAATGTTTTCAAATATGTAACAGTGTAAATAGGTATCGGAAATTACACACATTTGTCACACATTTTACTATAATCAAACTAGGGCATGATATTTATTTCGCTGCGCGGACTTTGAACTCAAACTCAAACTCAAATCATTTATTTCAATTAAACCATTTCAGGCACTTTTGAATTGTCAACATTTTAAATAGTCTGTCGGTTAGTAAGAAAGTGAAGCTAGTTGCCCATTCCAAAACGTAGATCTCTTTGGAGAAGAACGGGCAAGAAACTCCAAGGACACTCTTTTAAATCAAGATATTATTACAAAATCCTGGGTACATTATTCTTATTGCTTCTTTAAATGAAAAAAGAACAATTTAAAATATACAATTAAAAATAAGCCCTGGCAGTTAAGAGATGACCAGTCTCATCTGAAGCACGGTTGATCTAGTTTGTTCCTATTCCTAGTGTTAAAATTATGCCTGTCACTTATCTTACTAAAAAGATGTAGATTTTTTCGAACGTACATAATGTTTTCGTATATGTACAAGGAACCGTCATGATGTTAATTTTTTTAAACAGTTCCCTTAGAGATTCGCGTCTGCTGAGATTGTAGAACTCAAAGTGAACTCGATGCAAGCTGCAAGGAGCCAAGTCAATGTATCTATAAACCATAATAATATATCCATCAATATTAATAAATGTAGCTTTTCGTGTCTGCATATGATAATGTGGAGGCACTTATTTCTTCAAACCTACTTTTTGGATTTTGATGCGTTTTTCACCTTCGCGTACAGAATTTATTCGAAAAGGTTTGAGTATCTTCCTATAGGTACCTCCTACAATTTTACTCAAATATAGGATAGTAATTGCGATAATTTGGCATGGCGCCACATCAGTAGATCATAGCCCCGTGCTAGCAGCGCCGGTTCGCTAGTTGCGTGTGTTCGTAATGGTCTCTCAACTTGCAAGTAATCTCCGGGCTGCGGCTCCATAGTCGCTCGCTGACCGACAAAGGCTGCTTATACTTTGAATGTTAGAAGTAGTGAATGTCACGTTGTATTAAATAGGGAGATACTTGAATTCGTCGAAAGTACGGTTTTCTTGGGTATCACGCTTGACTCAAAGCTGCAGTGGGGTCCTCACCTAACATCACTTGCAGGGCGGCTAAGTTCAGCCGCTTACGCTGTCTGGAAAATCCGTCAATTAACAGACGTGGAAACCGCAAGACTGGTCTATTTTAGTTACTTCCATAGCATCATGTCTTACGGTATTTTGCTGTGGGGACGGGCTGCAGATATTGATTCTATCTTCATTCTGCAAAAGAGGGCTGTCAGAGCCATCTACAATCTCAGCAGACGCGAATCTCTAAGGCAACTGTTTAAAAAAATTAACATCATGACGGTTCCTTGTCAATATATATACGAAAACATTATGTACGTTCGAAAACATCTACATCTTTTTAGTAAGATAAGTGACAGGCATAACTTTAACACTAGGAATAGGAACAAACTAGATCAACCGAGCTTCAGATTGTCTAAAGTAAAAACTTCTTTTATGGGGTACACTGTGTAAAATGTTATAATAAAATACCACTCGATATTCTTCAACTAAATGAGAAGAAATTTAAAACATGCATTAAACGCACACTATGTAGACAAGCATATTATAAGTTGGACGAGTATATAGTAGATAAAAATGCTTGGCTTAATGCTGGTCCTGCTCCACAGGCACTTGGGCTTACAAGTTGATCACAATTTCAATATTTGGAAGAGATGCTTCCCCTTTTTGTTTTTTTTTTAGTGTTTATTTTATTTAATCAGGATTCGTTTTTAATACTTCAGTATTAAATACCTCTTCATTATTGGTAGTTATTTTTTTTCTCTCATCTCTTAATTATATTGCAAACTATAGTTTTGTATAATTTAGAAGCATTTTTGAAAATTTTGTAAATGTAAGAACCATGGATCCGTTTTTTATGATATTTTGATGTTGACTTGAAAGAGCATGGCAGTTGAGAATATGTCATGCTCACTTAAATGTCTCACTGGTGGTGGCGCGTGTGTTGGATCATTCGGTTCCCTACGAAATGGTTGAGCTGGGTGGTGCTGATCCACGCGTCATGTTCGTGAACGGGCGCCATCAGTTGAGACTGGTCATCTCTTAACTGCCAAGGCTTATTTTTAATTTTATATTTTTAATTTGTTTTTTTACATTGTTCTCACATATAGAAGCAATAAGAATAATGTAACCAGGATTTTATAAAAATGTCTTGATTTAAAAGAGTGTCCGTGGAGTTTCTTGCCCGTTCTTCTCCATAGAGATCTACGCTTTGGAATGGGCAACTAGCTTCAACTTTCTGACTAACTGACCGACTATTTAATTTTGACAATTCAAAAGTGCCTGTAAATGGTTTAATTGAAATAAATGATTTGAGTTTGAGTTTGAATTTCGAGTCGGCGCCAAACAATCAATAAACAAAGATCACTAAATTGCCTTAAATTTAAACGGCGCCGACTCAAAATTATTTCCTTCGTTGTAAGCGACGTGACTGCATGAGCGGTATGCGGTAGTCCGTAGGTAGAGTACTTGTCAACAGCCTGCTGGTACGTAGCACCACCTACAACCCTATAGAAGGCTTTCGACGAGTCCCCAGAACCAAACACAAGGATATATGTAGGATACCTCGATCATGTCATAGAAACGAACAAGAAGGGATAAAATAGTCAACACTCACCCAATTGTTCACGCAACACACTCACTGAGGTTCATGCGCTGTACACGCTACTTACATTGATGCTAGACTATTCCAATCAGGGGCTGCAGTCTCGACATTCATAGCGATCGCTTTACGACCGAATCCGGTCACAAAGTCCTGTCACTCCATACATTTCACCTGTCAATGTCCTGTCGCTCCATACATTACACCTGTCAATCCGGGACTTTGCGACCGAATTCTACCGCTATGAATGTCGAGACTGCAGCCCCTGGAGTCCTATTCCGAAGTGCAAAGTGCGAATGTTCGGATCGGACCGACACATGGCCGAACTGAATACTATTGAAAAATGCGAAAAAAGTTCCAATCGGCTCAGTTGGGTCGGGACCATAGTCAATGTTCGAAAGAGTGTAAGTAGTAACTTCGTAGCAGGAAACGGCTGAACATTCGGCCGCCGATACTACTTCGGAGTAGACCCCCTGCACTACGTCGACCACTCCCTATTGTGGCTTAAACCCACTGTCCTGTTGTCAAAGTCAGCTGTTAACTTAATAAATAATTCTCTTAATTTCCTAAGCACCCATGTCAGCCCATACACATGTCAGCCCATACACATGTCAGCCCATACACATTCGCAGAATATGTAGGTTTATGGCCGTTTGTACGTACAAATTTTCAATTGTTTGAGGGGCTGTCGGTTTTCGCCTGGGCACCTCTTAAGGTGGCCAGCTGAGGCACTAGTATTGCCAGTTGAGATACATCCAATAGTTTATTCGTTTCTTAATTTGTTGAAGTATTGCATTCGAGCTGTCTGCCGTTGCTTGTCCCGTTTGTTTCCCTTTAAATAGAGAATGTATGTGAATGACCATGCGCCGGTTTTATAATAAATATTGACAGCTAGCTGTTAATCTTGTTTGACCAAAGTAGAGGAGAGCAGTAGGTACCTACCGGAGGGTGAGCGCTCCGCGCTGCGCCGAGCATTCGTATTCGATGAAACCGCACTCGAAACAATTGTTGTGAAGTAGCTAATTTAACAGGAACTCGGAAGTGGTGAAGTAGGCGCTACATCTAATATAATGAATTCTTCTCCGTAACTATAACTAGTTCAAGACCCTCCGTGCCACAGAAAGCACGTAAAGCCGTCGTTGTTCCCGGCTGGCATTCGTGGAGCTTTGGCAGTCGTTACGGATCGTCAGTAGCCCGAAAGTCTGACGACCAGTCTCACCAAGGGGTACTCAGCGTATTACCCATTAACTGGGTTGTGGAGGTCAAACAGGCAGTCGCTTTATGTAACATCCGGTGAGACTGGAAGCCGAGTCCAAAACGATACAGATTGATTAAACTACATAATTATAACTTGTTACTTGCACAGAGTTCTTTGCTCCTTGCTGGTACATTATCCAGCACCAGAATATTTCTTTGCTGTGTTCTGTACTGTAGTTACTTACCTGCTACAATCACAGTGAAATCTAAAGTATTGTTGTAACATGCAACATCGATTTTCCGCGTCGGGCAGGAGGCCGCGACGCGTCACTTCACATAACGTTTGTCTCGATCGCGATGGAGCCAGCGAACTTGTTGTGTGAAACATCATTTTTCAAAACAATAGCTTCGCAATCTTATCTAATCAACGTTCTGCCCGCGACTTCGTTTGCGTGGGACTCGTAAGACACCACAATATACTCAAATAACAGCCACATTTAGAACTTTTCTGTATACTACGTTTGTAGTTTTGGGCTTAGCAGCCAAAATATACAGAGGGTCAGGACAGGAGGCGCCGCAGCAAGAGACGTATAGCTGTCCGTGTGAGAAGCAGCTCGTCCTGAAGTCGACAACCGCAGCCTTCAGTACAAATTTGCCATCGCTTGCGAAGTTTGTCTATTTTAGTGAACTAAGGAACGCCTGCACATATAATACACTGTAATAATATAATGCCCGCGACTTCGTACGCGGATCCAGTCCCTTTCTCGTTCCGATAGGAATTTCGGCAAGAGTTTGAACTGTGCGTTACTTAATCGAAATCCTTCATCGGTTTTGTTTGGTATACCTTAGATTGAGTGTTGTAGACAATAGGTAGGTTATAACTTCATTAAAATAAAAAGGTAGAATTATTTTCATTCCGAAATTATGAAGCGAAATTAATATCAATTAGTTAACATAACTATTCTAAAAAAAATGTTTATAAACTATATCGTTGGTTTTTCCGTCGGGTGCCAGAATATAAAACCCGGAAGGCTAACCCTTGAGAAAGCAACATAAAGTTGGCCATGAGAAAAACAGCCGGTTCTCAAATCAACACCAGCAGCTTTCAGTGTCTTTCTTCAATCGCGAGACAATGCATGACGATCACGATCAGCCGTAAGTCGCGCATCACGGTCTTAACTGGTTTCTAGAGACCTATAAGTGGATGTGCGGATATGCTGGGAACTCAAGCGTGATTCGCTTTCCGTGAATGTTTCCGACTCGCGAGACAATGCATGACGATCACGATCAGCCGTAAGTCGCGCATCACGTTCTTCACTGGTCTCCAGAGATCTAGAAGTCGACGTGAGAATACGCTGAGAACTCAAGCGTGATTCTCTTTCCGTTAACGTTTCCGACTCGCGAGACAATGCATGACGATCACGATCAGCGATCAGTCGCGCATCACGATCCTCACTGGTCTCTAGAGACCTAGATGTAGATGCGTAAATACGCTGAGAACGCAGGCGTGATTCTCTTTGTGTGAAAGTGTCAGAAACGCGAGACGATGCATGACGCTCACGATCAGCGCTAAGTCGTGCTTCACGATCCGAAGAAGTTTCCGCTGGGCGAGATACAGCCTGATGTTGTCGAACAGCATCAAGTCTTGCCTGGCGTTCTTCATTCGATTCTTGGGATCTAATGATCTTTAAATTTCGAACATTGCGAAAGATTTGACCTCTTTCGTGGCATGGTTATGGTTATTAATGTACTTTAATAACTTTGCAATTAAGATCTAAGTGACTGCTCCCCTGCATTACCGGGTAGGCTACCGTGTCACGAAGATAAATGGAAAAGGAAATTAAACACTCAAATAACATAAGCCCGAAGGCATATCTATTATATTATGATTTAGCCAGTGAAGCCAAGTTTTCAATGAATTTACCATCGTCATCGAAAAGAAGGCCCAAACTGTTACCGCCTTCACTGCGTGGAGGTACTCCTAGCTTATGTTAATATATTAGTATAAACTGATTTCCACATCAAATGTTCCTGATCCTTGATTTTTATTATCTCCGCGGAAAATACTCATCAGACCAAACAAATTTTGTTAAAATGTCATGTCTGTATATGCCATATTTTAGCTGTGCTCTCCGAGTTCCACATCAGATGTTTCAATCTTCGAATTTTATTCTCCCAGCAGAAAATATTCATCAGACTAAACAACTTTTGCAAAGATGTCATTCCTATATATGTTATGGTTTAGCTGTGCTCTTAGAGTTCCACATCAGGTGTTCCGATCTTCGAGTTTTATTCTCGCAGTAGAAAATACTCATCAGACTGAATAACTTTTGCTAAGATGTCAAATCTATATATATTATAGTTTAGCTGTGCTCTAAGAGTTCCACATCAGGTGTTCCGGATCTTCAATTTTATTCTCTAAACAGAAAATGCTCATCAGACACAACATTTTTTTCTAAGGCGCCATTTATGTAACTCTTATAGTTTAGCTGGTCTGTTGCGGTTCTGCATCAGGTGTTCCAGTTTCCAAAATCAATTATAGTCTATATGTTGCCCAGGCTTAATAGCTAGTTAACAAAAAAAGTTTCATTCAAATCCGTCCAGTAGTTTCGGAGATTAGCGTGTACAAACAGACAAACAGATAAACAGATAAACAGACAAACAGACAAACAGACAGACTTTTTTTTTTAGATTCGTGTTCTATTACTGTTTCTTAAACCCCCTCAATTATTCTTTTTTAAATATGTTCAATGTACAGACACAACTTTTTTACATTCTTATTATAAGTATAGATAATGGCACAACACTGATACTACTACTACCCAGAATACAAAAGTAAGCCGGGCTCTCATTTCCTACGAAATAAATGGGAACGGCTTTTGGTGATATCCGACTTTTGTTGTAAGAACTCAAACCTCAGTTGATTCTAAGTATAGAGTTTTTTGATTCTTATACAAACAGAATCGATTGCCATCAAAAACAGTTTTTGTGAAAATCACCCCTTTTCTTGCTACCTTGTCTCAAAATCTGTAAACCCAGATCAAAATGTCTCAAAAGGTTAAGGATAGTCTCCTAAGAGCGAATTCTCTAGGAAAGACAGGTAACCTTCACCGCTGTAACTACAGCGGTGAAGGTTACCTGTCTTTCCTGCGTCATCTCAGAATCCGCCCCGAGTATTTCATGATGATTGAGTGCTTTGCTCCCAGAAGGTATAGCGCTGATGATGATGGTAATCACTTAAAAGGTTGAATCCGTAATTATAATATATAGAAGAATACAAAATTACAAATATAATGTACCTAATATTGCTCATCTTCATCTCCCATAGCAAATAGCGTGATAGCACTATAACGCCTACAGACTACAGACTGACCAAACTCATAGGGAATATCTAAAGAATTTGAACTGAATCTATCCGGTAGTATTTGCGTAAGGTGGTTCCAAAAACTATGTTTTCGACAATAGAATCGTTCCCAGACCTCGCAGCAATTTTTTTTTTTCAACTTTTATTTACCTTTGTATTTATTATATGTATATATCTCACTTCCGGCTTTGAAGATAACTCGGTCATTAAAAGTAAAAATTACCAGTTATAAAAAAAAAACTGCAAAAAAGAAACATAAGGTTTTCCGAAGAGGCATCATCGCACCGCTATTCACACATACAGCCCTTCCATAATGCCGCACACAATACAGCAGGCAATACGAAACCAAATGCAGCAGGTACACACTCCGGAGTAGTAGCCTAGTAGCGAGGGTGCAGGCTGCAGGCTGCAGGCTGCAGGGCACGCAAATAACAAAACTAAACGCTAGAATATCATTGACTAAACGTGTTTTAACAACCATCAATATTTATTTATGACATTGCAGTTGTTTTTTATTAAACAAATTACAATGAAATTACTATTACATTACCTACTTAAATTTATTTAGTATACTTACTTACTAACAGGATGTTATAATATGTTATTATAGCTTCTGCCCGCGGCTTCGCCCGCGTAGATGTCGGAAATTATCCCACGGGAACGTGCTAACAGGATAAAATGTATGTGCTTCCCCAGGATGCCATCTATCTCTATGCCAAATCAGAAGTTCAGTGGTTTAGGCGTGAAAATGTAACATACAGTTTCAAGGTCAAATCCTCCCCTTAAAAACTGAGTTACCCCTTTTTGTCCCGTCAGTGGTAAATTTTGGACAAATTTACATACTTATTATTAATTATTTTCTGTCAAAAGTATCAATACTGAGTTTCGAGTTACTCGGACCGCGCATTCAATTTCTTCCACCCAAACTTAACACTCCCTTTGAGGGTTAGTTTTGAAAAACTTATAATAATAAACTTTATTACTTACTTAGGCAAGTATTCTTGCCAAGTTTCAAGTTTATTAACTAAATGAATAAGATTTTTCATATAAACTGTATCCCCCGCTTTTCACCCCCACAGGGGTGGAATTTTGAAAAATCGTTTGAGATTATTCATAACTTTATTCAAAGATTATTTATACCAATTTTAGAGTTAATCAAGCCACGCATTATAATCCTCCCTTGTAAAATTAACTACCCCTTTTCAACCCGTTAGGGGTAGATTTTCGAAAAACCCTGATACATGTTACTCTTTATTTTTGGTCTTACGTATAAACACTGAGTTTCGAGTTAATCGGACCGCGCATTCAAATTATTCCACACAAACTTCAATACCCCTATATCCCCCTTTGAAGGGTAGTTTTGAAAAACTTATAATGATAAACTTTATTACTTACTTAGGCGAGTATTCTTGAAAAGTTTCAAGTATATTAACCTAACTAGCTTCTGCCCGCGGCTTCGCCCGCGTGGATGTCGGAAATTATCCCATGGGAACGTGCTATCAGGATAAAATGTATGTGCTTCCCCAGGATGCCATCTATCTCTATGCCAAATCAGAAGTTCAGTGGTTTAGGCGTGAAAATGTAACATACAGTTTCAAGTTCAAATCATCCCCTTAATAACTGAATTACCCCTTTTTGTCCCGTCAGTGGTAAATTTTCGACAACTTTACATACTTCTTATTAATTATTTTCTGTCAAAAGTATCAATACTGAGTTTCGAGTTACTCGGACCGCGCATTCAATTTCTTCCACACAAACTTAACACCCCTATATCCCCCTTTGAGGGGTAGTTTTGAAAAACTTATACTGATAAACTTTATTACTTACTTAGGCAAGTATTCTTGCCAAGTTTCAAGTTTATTAACTAAATGAATAAGATTTTTCATATAAACTGTATCCCCCGCTTTTCACCCCCACAGGGGTGGAATTTTGAAAAATCGTTTGGGATTATTCATAACTTGATTCAAAGATTATTTATACCAATTCAAGCCACGCATTATAATCCTCCCTTGTAAAATTAACTACCCCCTTTTCAACCCGTTAGGGGTAGATTTTCGAAAACCCCTGATACATGTTACCTACTCTTTATTTTTGGTCTTAAGTATAAACACTGAGTTTCGAGTTAATCGGACCGCGCATTCAAATTATTCCACACAAACTTCAATACCCCTATATCCCCCTTTGAAGGGTAGTTTTGAAAAACTTATAATGATAAACTTTATTACTTACTTAGGCGAGTATTCTTGAAAAGTTTCAAGTATATTAACCTAACTAGCTTCTGCCCGCGGCTTCGCCCGCGTGGATGTCGGAAATTATCCCATGGGAACGTGCTATCAGGATAAAATGTATGTGCTTCCCCAGGATGCCATCTATCTCTATGCCAAATCAGAAGTTCAGTGGTTTAGGCGTGAAAATGTAACATACAGTTTCAAGTTCAAATCATCCCCTTAATAACTGAATTACCCCTTTTTGTCCCGTCAGTGGTAAGTGACTGATATGAGAATGTAGTGACTGACTGACTGACTGACTGACTGACTGATAGATCAACGCACAGCCTAAACCGCTGGTCCTAGAGAGCTGAAATTTGGAGGGTGTGTTCTTTGTGAAGAGTAGGCATCCACTAAGAAAGGATTTTTCGAAATTCCACCCCTAAGAGGGTGAAAAGGGGGGAATTCGTTTGTATGAAAAATCTTATTCCTTGAGTTAATAAACTTGAAACTTGGCACGAATACTTATCTAAAGAAATTATAAATATTCTCATTTTTTTTTCTTCTAAACTACCCCCTAATAAGGGATTGGGGGGTTTCAAAGTTTGTATGGAAGAATTTTAGCGCGCAGTCCGATTTACTCGAAACTCAGTATTTATACCTAATATTGAAAGTAAAGAATAATGTGTATCAGGGTTTTTTGAAAATCTACCCCTGACGGGCTGAAATGGGGGTGGTCAATTTTTCAGGGGAGGATTTTACTGCATGGCTTGCTTAACTCGAAAATTAGTATAAATAATCTTTGAGTCAAGTTATGAATACATCCCAAACTATTTTTTTTAAATTCCACCCCTGTGGGGGTGAAAAGCGGGGATACAGTTTATATGAAAAATCTTCTTCATTAGGTTAATAAACTTGAAACTTTTCAAGAATACTCGCCTAAGTAAGTAATAAAGTTTATCATTATAAGTTTTTCAAAACTACACCTCAAAGGGGGATATAGGGGTGCTGAAGTTTGTGTGGAATAATTTGAATGCGCGGTCCGATTAACTCGAAACTCAGTGTTTATACTTAAGACCAAAAATAAAGAGTAGGTAACATGTATCAGGGGTTTTCGAAAATCTACCCCTAACGGGTTGAAAAGGGGGTAGTTAATTTTACAAGGGAGGATTATAATGCGTGGCTTGAATTGGTATAAATAATCTTTGAATCAAGTTATGAATAATCCCAAATGATTTTTCAAAATTCCACCCCTGTGGGGGTGAAAAGCGGGGGATACAGTTTATATGAAAAATCTTATTCATTTAGTTAATAAACTTGAAACTTGGCAAGAATACTTGCCTAAGTAAGTAATAAAGTTTATCAGTATAAGTTTTTCAAAACTACCCCTCAAAGGGGGATATAGGGGTGTTAAGTTTGTGTGGAAGAAATTGAATGCGCGGTCCGAGTAACTCGAAACTCAGTATTGATACTTTTGACAGAAAATAATTAATAAGAAGTATGTAAAGTTGTCGAAAATTTACCACTGACGGGACAAAAAGGGGTAATTCAGTTATTAAGGGGATGATTTGAACTTGAAACTGTATGTTACATTTTCACGCCTAAACCACTGAACTTCTGATTTGGCATAGAGATAGATGGCATCCTGGGGAAGCACATACATTTTATCCTGATAGCACGTTCCCATGGGATAATTTCCGACATCCACGCGGGCGAAGCCGCGGGCAGAAGCTAGTTACCAATATAACAGACTGTCTCAGTTAGACAAGTTCGAATTAAATCAACCGTCGGAACTTGCCTATCGATACCTACCTCATTGAGCAAACAAAGGAAACTCGCACAGTATAGCAAGCAAGTGAGAATAATTTATATAATACTAAATGCAAAATAAGTCACCTGTCTTGGAAGGTGTCGTTATGTGCGTCATGTGCGAGCGCATTCTGAAAGTCTGGGACTAGTACCGATCCGTTCCGACTTGGAATATGTATATTTATGCAAGCAGCTTAAAACAGTATGCCATAATGTACCTCTACCCGTTTATGTTTCGCAGTGTCTTAGCTATGCAGGTAGACCAGAAAAATAAGATGTAGGCTGTGAAAAACAATCTTATGAAAACTCACCAGTGTTGTTGTTATCGTTAGATACTGTGTGAAAAGTCCATTTTCTGCAGATTTACTTATGTCTTATTTTCCTTTGATAAAGGCCTTTTCACTTTCAACTTTTAGTAAACATCTTTAAGTAATATTATTATGTTTACTGTTGAAAGTGAGACACCCTTGCGTGGATAAAGCTGTGTCCAGACTTGTGTAACGTGTAATGTAACGCGAATTTTGCGTGTCGAGTGACGGCACTACGAATACTACGCTCGGGATGGCGCTCGCGCTGATTCATCATAATTATGAGAGTGCGTTGTGTTGCAGAGTGAGGGCAGGCGGCGCGCGGTGGCGGCGCGATGCGCTGACGTCATGCGCGGGCGGAGATGCCGCGCCGTGCCGCGCCGCACCCCGCGGCCCCGCTGCTGCTGCTCGTGGCGCTCGCCGCGCTCGCCGGCTGCGCCGCCAACCCCGACGCCAAGCGCCTGTATGACGACCTGCTGTCCAACTACAACAAGCTCGTGCGCCCCGTGCTCAACGTCAGCGACGCGCTCACCGTGCGCATCAAGCTCAAGCTGAGCCAGCTCATCGACGTGGTGAGCCCGCTACCGTACACGCGATGCGTACAGCCCCTCGACCGAGCCCCTCTTACCTGAGCTTCGCTTCTGTTACAGAACCTTAAGAACCAGATCATGACGACCAACTTGTGGGTGGAGCAGGTAAGGTTTATCTCGACGCCTCGACAGCCCAGTTACCAGCTGTGGAGCCGAGCTAATCGACTTCTCGTACTACTTCTCCCCAGAGCTGGTACGACTACAAACTGTCGTGGGAGCCGCGGGAGTACGGCGGAGTGGAAATGCTTCACGTGCCCTCCGACCACATCTGGCGGCCTGACATAGTTCTCTACAATAAGTGAGTGTGAGCGACTCGTTGTCGTTGGATGAGCCTATTTCACCACGTGCTAACCGTGCTGTTGTCACAGCGCTGACGGCAACTTCGAGGTGACGCTAGCGACGAAGGCGACGCTGAACTACACAGGCCGCGTGGAGTGGCGGCCGCCGGCCATCTACAAGTCTTCCTGCGAGATTGACGTGGAGTACTTCCCCTTCGACCAGCAGACGTGCGTCATGAAGTTCGGCTCGTGGACCTACGACGGCTTCCAGGTAACCGCCGCCGCCGCCGGGGTGGCGCACTGACACAGTGCGACGATCTTGTCTCTTGTGCTACATGCGTTGTGTGCTCAGGTGGACCTGCGGCACATCGACGAGGCGCACGGTACCAACGTGGTGGAGCTGGGCGTGGACCTGTCGGAGTTCTACACCTCGGTGGAGTGGGACATCCTCGAGGTGCCCGCCGTCAGGTAATACACGCTCGTCGACTGTCTCTCCTCGATAAATACATTCTCATTCCTTTTGGAACGAAGTTCCTTATCGCGCGTTGCGAAAGGGGGCTAGACGGAAAAAATTTAGACCTAAAGTTGGATTGACACTTTTTGCTATAGTTGTAAACCGTGGGGCGTGCGCGTGTTTCTCTGTTTGTCTCTCTCTCTCTCTTATAGAAAGCAAGCCAGTTATACTTCGTTCCATCCGGATGTCCCTTGACACCTCTCAAGTTTTTTGTTTTTAGATAAACGTAGGTATTAGACCGCTTTCACATTTAGGCGACTTTAGCAGCGCAACAGTCGCGCGACGTACGCGCGACCGTCGCGCAGTCAGAATTTCATATTATAAACAGAAGCGTGGCGGCCGCTGCGTACGCTCAGTCGGCGATAAGCTGGAGTACTATCAAAAGCAGGAGCAACAATGTTTCCCTGTCGGAATCCATTTTTGAAATGAAGTGCGCCACATCGATTTAAACTGCTATCGCGAGGCTGTTCTTATAAAGTGAAGGCATCTGCTTCTGCCGCGCTACTACCGCGCTGCTAACGTCCTAATGTGAAAGTCATTCGCCGACAACACAACGTAACGTAACGTACACTTGTTTGTCAGGAACGAAAAGTTCTACACGTGTTGCGACGAGCCGTACCTGGACATAACGTTCAACATCACGATGCGGCGCAAGACGCTGTTCTACACGGTGAACCTGATCATCCCCTGCATGGGCATCTCGTTCCTCACCGTGCTGGTGTTCTACCTGCCGTCGGACAGCGGCGAGAAGGTGTCGCTGTCCATCTCCATCTTGCTGTCGCTCACCGTGTTCTTCCTGCTGCTGGCGGAAATCATCCCGCCCACGTCACTGGTCGTGCCGCTGCTCGGCAAGTTCGTGCTCTTCACCATGATCCTCGACACGTTCAGGTACCTCCTCCTCCGCAGTCTCAAGAGCCAGCCCTGACACTGACCCTCAATGTAGCTTTTTATACCGGACCTTTTGCATCGTCTGGAAAATAATAATACAGTATTGTGTAAGTGGAATAGAAGCCATACACGAGCATATTTGCTAAAAACCACAAAGATTTTAAAGCTTACGAACACTAGAAAAGTACAGGAAAATAATTCTTCCTGCACGAGCTTGTATTATTAATAGCGGCTGTATCTATCTGCCAGCGCAGGCGCCGGCTTCAAAGAACAGTATCGTGAGCTTTGATAAGCTTAAAAGCGGAAGATACGGAACGCCCTATCATCGCAATCACTAAATCTGGGCTCGGTGCACAACTACACACATCAAAAGTGTCTAGGGATCAATATTACATTATTAACTATAAAAAATTATTCAATTAAATTTACCAAATCTAGTCTTCCAGACTGGCTTCTTTTTATCCTCCTATGTTTGAGTTAACAACTTATCCCTATATTTTGTAAAAATTAAGAAAAATGGCAATTATTGCAAATTGTGAGATATTAAGAGATTTGTGAGTTATTAGATATTACTTTAGACATACATGCTAATATAATTAATTATTATTTTGGATTATGATTTTGAACATTCTGACATTATTAACACTCTTGACATTATTTTAAAGCTTATTGACATTTTACTTTTTAACACATTTGCTATTGCGAAGGGTAGATTTTAAGTATCTGGGCCACTGGGTCACTGAAGATCTGAAAGACAATTGCGACATTGAAAGGGAACGTAGGTCGCTGGCTGTCCGTTGTAACATGCTGGCCCGCAGGTTTGCGCGATGTACGGAACCAGTTAAAGTTACGCTATTCAAAACTTACTGTCAGTCCTTCTACACGTGCAGCCTGTGGGTCAACTCACTGGGTCACTCAGCGGGCATACAGCGACCTACGCGTTCAATATAATAATGCACTGAGAGTACTGTTGCGGCTGCCGTGGCGTTGTAGTGCGTCAGGGATGTTTGCGGATAATAATATTAATGGTTTTGCCGCTATTATTAGGAGTAGATGCGCATCCGTGATGACGCGTGTTCGCGACGGCACCAACAGTGTTCTCAGTGCGTTCGCAGATCGGTGGGATTCCCCGATGTTGCGGAGGTGGATGCAGCTCCACGCTGAGTTTTAATTGTATGTAACATCTGTGTCTGTAACCTACTAACACTAGAAGTCAAGTAAAATTGTTACTAACCCTATGGACTCCTGTCTGAAATAAAAGTTTTCTATTCTATTCTATTAACGAATTATCTGTATTTTAACAACTCTATTAACTATCAATATTGTATCGCTTGTTATGAATTTGTCAATATTGTCTTCTTCTTGTCTTGTTTTCTTGTTTGTTGTTGTTTTGTCTACTTCTTTTATTATTTTTTTTAATACGAATAATTTATTTCGATTGTATTTGTACGCCTTTCTGGGCAAAACATGTTGAGACTTCTTTTTTCTCTTTTTCCATCTCATTGTAAAACCTACACGTGATTTTTGACAAATAAATGTTATCTTAACCTAAGTTAATGTCGTCAATTAAATGGCAAAAAATGCCAAAATAAGGTTTTTTGTTTGTGAAGATAAAAAAATTAATAATAATCTGTGTTTCCACCATTGATACGAATCACTGAATCACAGTGAATTGGCATGATTAAAATCAGTTCGTCAAAATCACTTTGAGGAATGGCCGACCACGTTCTTTGTAACCAGTCAAAAAGTTGTTGTGGGGTATGCACGACATCCATAGTTGGCAGGGCTCTTCTTTGGAGCATATCCCATGCGTGCTCAATTGTGTTGACGTCTGGCGATTGAGCAGGCCACGGCTGAACGTTGATGCGAGCATCGGCAAGAGTACATGTTACGACTGTAGCCGTGTGTGGACGTGCATTATCGTGCATTAGTTGAAACGAATCACCCAACCAGCTTCACAAAGGGATGATTACGTCTGAAACAATCCTCTCCGCATAAATCTGAGCATTGAGGTTGCCCCTAACCTAATCCAAATGAGATCGGTTCTTCCACCGATCCAAATACCGGCCTAAACCATTATTGTTCCCCCTCCATATGAATGAACTTCCTGACAAAATATCAAACGTTCTTGACGTCCAGAGATCTTCCAAACTCAAGTAGGTACGTGTTGTTTCCGGCCTCATACCGAAACGAGATTCATTGGAATAGCAAACACAATTCCTCCTTCCTCCCAATTTCTGTGTTCGCGAGCCCATTGTAAACGGGCCCTACTATTGCGGGGTACTATCAGTGGCCTTCGGGAACGCAGACCCACTTCACGTAAACGATTTCGGATGGTTTGTTCGGTTATCAACAAGCCTGAAAGGCTGTGAAGCCTCGTAGCCAACATCATGGCGGTCATGGTACGATTCCGTCGAGCAGTATTTTGGATGTACCGGTCCTGTCTGCGAGTGGTAATGCGAGATCGTCCTTCATTTCGCTCGGCCACGCTACCCGTAATGCGATAGCGTGTCCAGAGGCGGCTTATGACGATAACACTCTGTGTAGTGCTAAGAGCAACAGCCACAGCACCCGTGTGTCTTATTTTTTTAGTGATTAGAATACTTACTAAACCTACACAAAAAGGCATTTTGATGCGTATTTATTAAAAAAAAAAAAAATGAGCTATATCTACATGCGCTGTTTAGACGTGGACCGCGTGTGACTAAGTGCAACTGTGCCCATTGGACTTAGTTCAGTAGGACCGTGCGCTGTGATCAAGTAACGTATCTTCCGCTTTATTTTATCTAAGTTCAAAATAAATAAATGTTAATACAATCAAACACTAAAATATATATAATACTCTGTCAAGAAAGTACCGGGAAAAGATCAATAATACACAAAATGTCTGTTATTCATCCAAATTTATTTTATCACCTTCAAAGTATGCTCCTTTAGAAACGATACACTTGCGCCAACAAATAATCCATTCATCAAAACATTTTTTAAACGTGCTTCCGGAATTGAGTTCAGTTCTCGCCGCGAATTCTCCTTTATGTCTTCTATCGATTGAAAACGGGTGCCACGAAGTGGTAATTTGAGTTTAGGGAAAAGAAAAAAGTCAGCAGGAGCCATATCTGGTGAATATGGTGGTTGCTGGATGGTATTTGTTGAGTGTTTGGTCAAAAATTCGTTCACAATGATAGCCTTGTGCGAAGGCGCATTGTCGTGGTGCAAAATCCAAGAATTTTCTTTCCACAAATCTGGCCTTTTTCGTCGAATTTGCTCTCTTAAACGCCGCATAACGCTCAAATAATATTCTTTATTTACCGTTACACCTTCCGGTAAGAATTCAGAGTGCACAACACCGCGATAGTCAAAGGAAACAGTCAACATGACTTGGACTTTTGATCGACTTTGGCGTGGTTTTTTCGGTTTCGGTTCAGTTGGAAGGCGCCACTTCGAAGCTTGTTGACTAGTTTGCATGTCAAACTCGTAAACCCACGTCTCGTCACCAGTAACAATGCGTTTCATGAATGTTGGGTCCGAACTGACTCGTTCTAGCATGTCCTCAGCGACTTTCATGCGATTGAGTTTTTGGAGAAAATTCAGATCTTTTGGGACTAGCCAAGAAGCAACATGTTTCATACCCAAATGATTAGTTAAAATGGTACGGATCGACTCGTGAGATACAGAAAGTTCGGCGGCTATTTCTCTCAGAGTTGAATGGGGATTTTCAGTCACTATTTTCTTCACTTTTGCGATGTTAACTTCAGTTGCAGACGTTGACGGCCTACCAGAGCGAGGCAAATCTTCCATCACATCTCGACCGCTTTTGAACGCTTTGAACCACTCATAAGCACGAGTTTTTGATAAAGTCGATTCACCGTAAGCCTTCTGTAACATTTTCAGTGACTCCGAACACGAAATTCCATTGGCGATGCAAAATTTAAGACAAACTCTTTGTTCGATATTTTTGTCCATTATGAAATTCGCAATACACACTATATATGATATTACTAAAACCAGCACTGTATTTAATATAAATAACAGATGCAACTCAAACTCCGCGCCAAAATGGAAAACAGCTGTGCCAATCTAACAACTACAAAAAAACAAAAATTTGAATTTGGAACCATAAACAAATCATCCATTCCCGATACTTTTTTGACTGAATGTATATGTCGGAGAAGGTATGTGTGTTTCTCGTTAACATCAGGCATATTTTAATTACTGTGGGCGTACTATGGGTAGTGTTGGTTATAGCGCAATAGAAAAACGGTTTGCAGTTCAAATCAGATTATAATTTACGAACAAGTTAGTCACACTAGCGAATCACACACTGTAGGTACACAACTCACCGATACGGAACGTCAGACAGTTTCTAAGCACATGTTGTCCGTACGATGTCCAATGTTTCGATGATCTCGAGAGCTCTGCTCCACACTGCTTTTGTAGCTATAGCTCTCGTCCACCTCCACGAACTCTGGCGAGCGCCACAAGATGGCGCTGGCGTTCCGAATAAACGAATAACTCCGACCTATATATATACTCGTATATATATTGTGTACATAACGGGAAAAAAGGATGAGTTCATTGGGCATCTAAAAATTCGTCCGCACCATCGCATCGTTTAGTTATTTGAATTTCGATATTTTTTTATCGTTTTAAGTTTCGTTTGTTACTTTGTTTTGTTTAATATGAAAAACATCCGAAGTTTTATTGATAGGTCCGTTAAAATATACTTACATAATTATACATTATTGATTTAATTTAAAAAAAATGTTTTCTTGTTCCAAAGGCACAAGTTATGACAAGCAACTCTGTTCACAACCGATTTGGTTTCCAGACGGTACAAAATTTGGTGATATAATATTTGTAATGTGATGCAGTATATGCGTGACGGTGGTGGTGTTGAACGTGCACTTCCGGTCGCCGCAGACACACACCATGGCGCCGTGGGTCCGGCGCGTATTCATCCACGTGCTGCCGCGTCTGCTGGTCATGCGGCGCCCGCACTACCGCGTGGACCCGCACCGGAGCCGCTTGTGAGTATACCGTGCGGCGCCGACGCTCACGCGCTTCCATTCGCCGAGTGAGCAGTGTAAGTCATGTGTACGGTTTGCAGTGCAGGGCTGGTGACGGCGGTGAGCGAGAGCACGCCGTGGGACGAGGGCTCGCCGCTGGGCGTGGGGCCGGGCGCGCCGGGCGGGCCCGCCTGCAGCGCGTGCCGCACGTGCCGCATGCACGACGCACCCGCGCTCTGCGACGCGCTGCGCCGCTGGCATCGCTGCCCAGAGTTGAATAAGGCCATTGATGGCATCAACTATATTGCTGAGCAGACGCGCAAAGAAGAGGAGTCTACTAGGGTGAGTGCTCCACTTCCGGGGTGCCTACTTTAGATTCCTTCTCGGTGTACTGGCGTCAATCTTACCGGGTCTGTATTCCGTAGGTGAAAGAGGACTGGAAGTATGTCGCGATGGTGTTGGACCGATTGTTCCTGTGGATCTTCACGCTGGCTGTGGTCGTAGGTTCGGCCGGCATCATCCTCCAGGCACCGACGTTGTACGACGAGCGCGCTCCCATTGACGTGCGCCTTTCGGAAATTGCGTACGCGACGGCCAAGCCGCGCCCGCCGCCGCCGCGCTAGACACTGCCGCGCTACGCACGACGCCGAAGCGCCACACGCCGACGTGCTCACGCTGACCTGCTCACGCCAACGTGCTCACACCGACGTGCTCACGCCGATGTGCTACACGCCGCCGCGAAGTCACTGCCGCGTAATGCGCATGTCTTTTTTATAATTTATTTGTTACGGTGACCCAGAGACACCACAAATGTCCGTTCGTATTTTCTCGGCGTCCTGGGTCTCCGCAAAACGTAATTTTACGATGTTGTAAATAATATACATACATATTATAGTTTATACGACGAAACGACACGATCGAAAATAAGTCGAATTTCTTTTGATAGAGACGAAATAAAACGATTGTTTGTAAATGTTGAATTTCATATTTTGCCCCCACTTCCCCGCACCATGTATCCATTCTATCCCGCTCGCACTGTCAAACTGATTCAGTTAGGGTGAACTAAACTGTTGATGGACGTAGGATTGGTAATAAGTGATTAAATTATGATTATATTATTAAACGAAATCGATGTCTTCTATATAGAATAAAATGGAAATATATTGAGGGTTAAATTATTCATTAGTACATTATAAATTAGCTAGCAAATTGTCAATTTGCAATTTACCAAGGATAAATACGTCAGCAGGCCAATTCTCGTAATTTAAAAGAATGAAGTAAGTAAGTAAAGAAGGGGACGTAATTTGCCCGAAAATGTTCTCTAATATTATTGGAGGATGTATTTAAGACGCTGAACTGGAAAGGACGCGGCATTAACATCAACGGCGAGTACATCTCACACTTAATATTTGCAAATGACATTATCATATCGGCTGAATCGGTGCATGACTTGCAGCAGATGCTGGATGGTCTCCGGATGAACTTGGACAAAACCCAGGTCATGTTCAACAATTGCTGTCAATGTTAATGCTTTCAAGGTTGTCCGAGAATACTTTTACCTTCGGAAAATTCTGCAGTTTGCTAAGAAAAACTTTAAGAGGTTAACAAAAGAATTTAGCTGTGCTTGGCAGCGTTTAGGAAGCTTCATCGAGTCTTCTCGTTGGGTATTACCCTTTCACAAGACTAAGATCTTCAATCAGTGCGTCCTGCCTTTTATGACTTACGGAGCCTGTTTGCGCAAACAGATTTTCACACCAAAAATAAAAGTCGATTCCCAGCAATTAGTTTTGTGCAATGTTACTTAGTTTGATGTATGACGGCTATGGGCCTTTTTACACCTTTATTTTTTGTGTGCAAAATCATCAAATGACGTCTCCTGCTCTGGGCGGAGCGGGAGAGCTTATCAGACTTTTACCGACTAAAACCCACCCGTGTTCCTTCAGTTGCCTGTGCCAGAGGCCACGGTATCTCTTTCGAACAACCCCTGGCGCTGGCAGGCATCGGCCCTAGCGGAAACCGTCAGTTAGTGCTGACACCTCTTTGAGGCGCATTGTGTTCTACGCATGCCTCAAAGAGATATCAGCACTAACTGACGGGGTCACACGTGTGGAACACAACGCGCCGTCGACCCGGGCCTGGCTCTTACCGGGCGGCAAGCTGCCCATTGCTCGCCGCCCGCTAGCCCACGCCTACGGTGGGCGGGAGTCGGTTGCTGACTCCCGACGTCCAGGGCGTCTTCTACGGCGACTAGGGGCGTGAGGGCGCAGAGATTGCTTCTCCCTCACGCGCTCCGCCTCCTCCTTTGCGAGCATTACTGCTTCGCAGAAGGAGGTGACGGCTTCCTATGCACTCTCACTCCGTACCATGGCCTGGACCAGGGCCGGACGCGAGAGATCGCCGCCGCCGATCGCCGCCACGAGGTCGCGACGGTGCTCCGCCCTAGCCGGGCAGGCCTTCACCGTATGTTCCCACCGTGTTCTCCAGGCGATCCATACAATGGTGACACCCTGGCGTTTCCTCCCGCCTTATCCTGAACAGGAACCTCCCAAAACAACCGTGTCCGGTGAGGATCGACGTCAGGCGGAAGGTGAGGGTGCCGTGGCGCCTCTCCAGCCACTCTTCAAAGCGGGGACTTATCGCCGCAATTGTGACGTACCCAGCACTGGGTTGCGACAATCGCACTCTCCAAGTCGCCATGTGATCCCGCCATATTGAAAACACCATAAAAAAATTGGGAACTGTCTAAAATAGGTACGTTTACCTCCCAAACTTTTTGAAATTTAAGTTGCATGAAACCAAACTGACGAGTACTCAACCGCGGGATCAGATGCCACTTCAGCCAAGAATACAGCCAAGAATACACCAAGAATACTATACGGACTAAAAATAGGCAACCTACCGGTCCAGGGACAACACAGACAAATCGCAGGTGAAAACCAAAGCGGAGCGTGCCAGGGCAAAGACACCAGGATGGAATACTGGTATCACAACGGCATCTACGACCTCACAACAGGACAAATAAAAAACGCCAGCATCGAACAGTACTCATACCTACCCGCACTAATAGCCAGCGCATCAAAATACTACAACGCCACAAACACCATCGGACTACTATTCGAGAAAACCCACACACCAAAAGATGGCACCTTCCACCTAAGAAACAACGCAAGGAGATTGCTCAAATATGACTACCTGAAATCGCAAAACCCAATACACAATGTCGTCTTTCGAGACGGTACACAAACAGCAGTCAACCACACGGCGGCAGCACCAACCAAATACAAAAAAGCAACCACAGACAATTACTTATTCAGCAACTACATAGACGTACCGGCATTAGACTACACACCACCAATCGGCATCGAAATACTACCCCTGCTGAGCCCCGGCGGCAACCATGAAAACAGCATCCTCAACATAATGGTCGATGCATGGCTCCACCAAAACGTGGTCCGTCTCCTGTTGGCGTTGACTCCGGGTGCGGATACCCTCCGTGTCGCCTTTAGGTAAAATCGGCATGATTTTAATCCCACTTCTGACACCAATTGTTTCGAGCTTCGGGTTCGTGACAATTAAAAAAAACTGCCGATATAAATTACCCAAAAGTTACACTTTAGTTAAACAACACTAATAACAACTCACAACACACTAATTATAAAACACAATCGCTCTTAAATCGCACTTGAAGATCGCTTTCGATGTAATCGCCTGTATCACTGATCCAAGACTGATTGTTCGCGGCTAATCCCGGCCTTATATAGTGCCGCAGATAGTTCCAGAACCTTTTATTGTAGAAACGTCTAGAATGTTCGAGTACATACCGGCCCCGACTGACCAAATGTCGATAGTTCTAGTAAGTTCTAGCTTCGTCATATCTACTCGTCAATAGATGGCGCTAGTATTAGTTCTACTATTCCACAATAGATGGCAACTCTATCAGTTCCGCTATTCCACAATAGATGGCGCTAGTGGTAACTAATGTCACCATGTATCGGGCATTAATTGCGGCGCGCGTAACAGTAACAAGACTTCAGAAACCACCTGCAGCACAAGCGGTACAACAACGGTCGCCACCAGCACATCAGTGAAACAACACATAGTTATAACTGTTATTTAATAAGACCAGTCAAACCGAAAAAAAAAAAAAAAAAAAAAAAAAAGGTTAGGTTAGGTCTCCCCCCCAGTGGGTTCCCGCATTGTCGAGGCGGGGGGGCTCAGTAGCCGTGGCTAGCGGAGCCACGTTGAAGCTAAGAGGGACCCAAGCGGGGGCCGCTGGTCAGGGCTTTGCGGTTAAGCCCGACGTAGCGGCCGGCGGGTAGGTAGCGGTGCCGCTTGCGCGACATCGCAACCTACCTGAGGCGGGCCGCGATGTCCCCCGTGAGGGAGACATTGCGGCTGAGGACAGAGGCCGCGGCGGGAGGGGTTCTCCCTTCCTTCCGCGGCCTTGACGGGGCCGCCACCGTGAGATGGCGGACGCGGCGGGGCCGCAGGGGAAGAGGAGTGTCGGTGTTTCGTTGCCGCTCTTCCTATCCTCTGCGGCCGTAGCTCCCCCAACGCGGGGGCCATGCGGGGCCCGCCTTTTAGGCGGGCGTGGAGGCCAGCAGGCAACGGGTGCGGGGGCTCCGTTGCCTGTTTTGCACAGGCCTCCACCTTGAGGGACGGGAATGGCCAGGTGTTCCCGGCCATTCCCGTAGCCCCCCAACCTGGGGGGCATGCGGGGCCCGCCATACCATCTTGGCGGGCGTGCGCCGGGAGGGCCGTGGAAGTAATGGATTTCCCATAGCCCTCCCATTACGGCGTTTGTAGGAACACCGCTGAGTTTTAGTGGGTATACTGTCCTTCCGACAGGGAGTCCCACATACCCCGTCTCGTTCCCCCGCGAGACGGGGATGCATAAAGCATTTCTCAGCGAGAAAAAAAAAAAAAAAAAAAAAAGGTTAGGTTAGGTCTGGGGGATCCCCCACAGCGCATACTTCCACGTAGTATCCCCTGGGCAACGTCGTGTCTGACCACCGTAACGGAGTGGCAGACCGGCGGCTAAAGTGCGCTGTGAATTCGTAGATATCAAAGCGGCCATCTACGAACGATGTCGAAGAAACCTTTGCGTGACGCCTCCGGGCGCTTTTGTTTTAACCCTGTTTTTAACCCAGATTTTATCCCTAATTTTAATATTTTAAACCCTGTTTTTAACCCGAATCGCTCCTCCCAGGGCGATTCAAACGGCCATTCTCAGGGCCAATCCAACGGCCCTTCTCAGGGCCACGCCGATGACGCTCAGGCGTCTGAAGCTGACCGCGCACCATCTGCGGCTAACTTGTTTGGTTGGGCAGACGAGATTTCGGATTCCGACGATACCAACCTGGATACGTCGGTGTCCGAAATTGACCGCTGCAATCGGAAGAGGGCCTTCCTAAGGCAAGGGTCCGAGGGCTCCTCGGAGTCGGCCGGAGGCAAGGGAGGGAAGAAGTCGAAGTCCAAAAGGGCTTCGACTTCTTCTAAAACGCCGGAGACCCACGATGTGGGCTTGCTGGACGCCGAGCGCAAGCTAAATCTGACCAAAAAGGCGCAGCTCCAGCAAGACCTGGAGGAGAGGGTCGCTGCGAAGGAGCGCCAGGCGCAAACCGCCAGGGCGAGGGCTGGCTATGGGGCATCTAGTGTCCTGTATGCTGACCACTCCCTGGCGGAACTGGAGCGCATGGCGCAGGAGGACAGAGAGGAGGTCCTGGAGGTCGCCTCAAAGTCCTCCAACCTGAAAGGGACCTTCCAGAAGGCCCTCAAATGCCGGGCTGCCAGCATGCACGTCATCATCGCAGAGCTGGTAAAGCGGACGGCCACGGACGAGACGCGGCAACTGCAGGCGAAGGTGGATCGCCTGCAGGCGGAGGTCAGCCAGCTGCACCAGAAGCTGGCTGAGGCCACGGCTCGGCCTGCCCAACCTGCCCCAGGTCCGGCGGTAGGAGGCTCCTCCTCCCCTTCCAACCTTGAGGAGATCCTCCGAAAGGTGGTGATGGAGGAGAGGGCCTTCACCAGAGCCTGCTTCGCAGGCATAGAGGACCGGCTCCTGCCGGAAAAGTGGCTTCGCCCGCCGCTAGCGGCGGATAAGCCGCCACAGAGGCAGCCGGAACCTGCGCCTGTAGCAGGCCTGGCAGCGGGTGCGCAGCCCGAGGCCGCCAAGCCCTCCAAGGGCAAAGGCAAGGGCAAGAGGACCAAGGCGGCTCCTCAAACCCCCACCACAAGCGCGGAAGGAGCGACTGGGTCGTCTGCCACTACGGCAGCCACCCAGAAGTCGCAGGAGGAAGACGCCCTCCTTCCCTCCACCACCCCGTCCAACCAGTCGTGGACGGAAGTGGTCAAGAGAGGGAAGAAGAAGGGAGGGGCCAAGTCAGCCCCCAAGCCCGCTGCGACTGCTTCTGCAGCCAAAGCGGCTCCAGCCGGCGGGAGGAAGCTGGTTCCTCCCAAAACCGCGGCCGTCGTGGTGACCCTCACCCCGGAGGCCGCGGAGCGCGGCGAGACGTACGAGTCCGTCCTAAGACGGGCTCGTACCAATGCTGATCCCTCCCAGCTGGGGATCAGCAACATTAGGTGCCGCCGAACCCTATCCGGGGCTCGAATTTTCGAGTTCTTGGGGGAACAGCGCGGCACCAATGCGGACCTCTTCGCATCGAAGTTGTGAGAGGTCATCGCGGACGTGGCGACGGTCGTCAAGCCCGTCAAGACCGCAGCCTTGGAGGTGACCGACATGGACGATTCGGTCACCAAGGAGGATGTGGTGGCGGCCGTCGCGGCGGCTGGAGGCTGCGACGCTGGCGCGGTGAAGGGGGGAGCCATCCGGCTCGGCCGCCGCGGCATGGGCATCATCCGCGTCGAGTGCCCAGTCGCCCCGGCTGCGGCCGTCCTTGCTGCGACCAAGGGACGGCTGCTCGTGGGGCTCAGCTTGGCTGTGGTCCGGGCACTTGAAGACCAGCCTACGCGCTGCTTCAAGTGCTTCGCGTTCGGCCACACCCGAGCCACGTGTCCCTCCAAGTCCGACTGGGGAGACGCGTGCTACCAGTGCGGGCAAGAGGGACACAGGAGTGCCACTTGCCGCGCCACCACGCCGCACTGCAAGGCGTGTGCCGCCAGTGGCCGTCCCGCGGACCACCGGATGACGGGCAGGAGTTGCAAGGAATTGCAATTGGTTCGCCCTGTTGCCACCACCGCCGCCGCCGTCGTCGCCGCCGCAGCTCCAGCGGCGGTATCTGAGGAGGGTGCAATGTCGGAATAATGCCAGGTTCCGACTACAGCATCCCCCAGGCGAACACCAACCACTGCAAAGCGGCCCAGGACCTGGTAGTGTAGGTCATGGCCGAGTGGTTGGTGCACGTAGCGGTGGTCGCCGAGCCCTACTCGATCCCCAGCAGCTGGCTGGGTGACGAGGACGACTCGGTGGCACTGGCGGCGCGGTCTTCCACGGACACCCCTCCCCTCTCGCTATTAGAGAGAGGACCGGGATACGTGGCCGCCGCGTGGGGAGACATAGCCCTTGTGGGGGTATATTTCTCCCCAAACCGCCCACTCCAGGACTTTGAGAACTATCTCGGAGTCCTGGCCGCCGTGGTCGGCAGGGCGGTTCCGCGTCAGGTCTCCGTACTGGGAGACCTGAATGCCAAGTCGGTGAGCTGGGGCAACCCGGCCACCGACGCCCGCGGGCGGGCGGTGGAGTTGTGGGCAGCCTCCTCTGGACTCTCCCTCTTGAACAGAGGAAGCGTCCAGACATGCGTGCGGCGTCGGGGTGGCTCAATAGTGGACGTCACTTTCGCCACCCCGGCGTTAGCCGCGCGCGTGCTGAACTGGCGGGTGGACCTGGTGGAGACCATGTCGGACCACCGCTACGTGCGGTTCGACATCTCCACCAGGGGCCCGGGAGCGATGCGGCCCATCTCGGGGCGATCACCGTTCCCGCGGTGGGCTCTCACCCGCCTGGACAGGGAGGCAGCGGCGGAGGCGGCGTTCATCCAGGACTGGCTTTCGCAGCCTACCGCCGGCCTGGATGTGGACACCGCAGCGGGGCAGCTTCGGGAGTGTCTGACCGAGGTATGCAACTCTAGCATGCCTCGGTCTCGCCGACCACCAACCAAACGCGCTGTGTACTGGTGGTCGGCGGAGCTGGCGGGGCTTCGAGCAGCTTGTGTGGGGGCAAGGAGGGCCTACACGCGGAGTCGGCGGCGGCGTCGACGGGACCGGGCCGACGAGGACCACCTCTACGACGTATACGTAGAGGCAAAACAGGTCCTCGATCGGGCCATAGCCGCTGCCAAAGACTCGGCGAGAGCCGAGCTGCTGGAGGGTCTCGACAACGACCCCTTCGGGAGACCATACAAGGCTGCGCGCAGAAAATTGCGCCCCATTGGTCCCCCGGTTGCCGAGACCCTGGAGCCCTCATTTCTGGACGGGGTGGTTCAGTCCCTGTTCCCGGGCAGGGACAACTTCACCCTGCCAGCGATGTGTGGAGCCCTGCTAGCGGACGAGGAGGAAGAGGAGCCCCCTCCTGTCACGGAGTCGGAACTTGGCGCGGCGATTCTTCGTATACGCGCCAAGAAGACGGCTCCAGGCCCTGACGGCGTCCCCGCGAGAGTGGTGGCGATCGCTGCCACTCAAATGGAGGACAGGTTTCGGGACCTCTTCAGCGCATGTCTTGCGTCTGGGAGGTTCCCGAAACCGTGGAAGGAGGGGCAGTTGTGCCTCCTTCGCAAGGAGGGCCGCCCAGCGGATTCCCCCTCGGCATACCGGCCCATCGTTCTTCTCGATGAGGTCGGCAAAATGTTCGAGGGGATAATCGCGGCCCGCCTGAAGGGCCACCTGCGGGACATCGGGCCGGACTTGTCGGACGCTCAGTTCGGTTTTCGGGCTGAGCGTTCGACGGTGGACGCGCTGGCCTGGCTCAAGGGCCAGGCAAAGGAGGCGATGGAGGCGGGGGACGGATTGTTGGCGGTGTCATTCGACATAGCCAACGCCTTCAACTCCGTTCCTCACTCCACCATCCTAGAGGCGCTCCGATTCCACGGAGTGCCTCGATACCTGCGCAGTCTGCTGGCCAGCTACCTGGAGGATCGGGCGATCCTCCTGGTAGATAGGACTGGCCAAGTCCGGCGGTACGCCGTCGAAGCCGGCGTTCCACAGGGGTCAGTCATAGGACCTCTCCTCTGGAACGTCGGCTACGATTGGCTCCTGCGGGGAACTCTCCTCCGAGGCACGAGTGTCGTCTGCTACGCGGACGACACTCTCCTCACCGCCCGGGGGGGGAGTTTCAGGGAGGCGGCCAACTTGGCCTCGGCGGGCGGATCCTTGGTCGCGGCGAGGATCCGCCGCCTAAGTCTGAAGGTGGCGCTGCACAAGACCGAGGCCGTGTTCTTCCACGGACCTCGGCAGCGCCCCCCACCTGACGCCCACATTTTCGTGGAGGGTGTCAGAATCGAGGTCAAGGCCCAGATGAAATATCTGGGCCTGGGATCGACAGCAGGTGGCGCTTCGGCCCGCACTTTAGCGGGCTGTCGTCGCGCCTGCTGAAGACGGCGGGGGCGCTCTCGTGGCTGCTCCCCAACTTAAGGGGGCCCAGCCTACGATGCCGGCAACTCTACGCCGGCATCCTCAAGAGTATGGCCCTCTACGAGGCCCCTATTTGGGAGGACGCTCTCTAACGGCGGGAGAACGCCGCCGCGTTGCGGGCTCCGCAGAGGGCCATAGCCCAGCGGGTAGCGCGGGCCTACCGCACGGTAGGCTTTGCGGCAGCGTGCGCTCTGGCCAGCACCCCTCCTTGGGAACTCGAGGCGTGGGTGCTCGCCAGAGTGTACGAATGGACGGCGGGGCGGAGAGCGAGAGGAGAACGCACCGCCCCGGAAGAGCGGGAGGCCGTCCGGCGGGAGGCGAGGGACGCCATCGTCCTCCATTGGACGGGGGACCTCGCCACCGCAGCCTTTGGCCGCCGAACCCTCGACGCGCTTGGGCCGGTCCTCCGAGACTGGCTCGAGCGGTCGCACGGGATCCTCTCGTTCCGTCTGGTGCAGGTGCTGTCCGGACACGGTTGTTTCGGATCGTACCTGCACCGAATCGGACGGGAGGAGACGCCGTCGTGCCACGACTGTGGCGCGGCGGAGGACACGGCGCAGCACACCCTCGAGGTGTGCCCGACGTGGTCCGAGCCGCGCCGCAGTCTCATGGCGGCGATCGGACCGGACCTCTCACTCCCCGGTTTGGTAAACGCCATGCTGAGGGATGAGGGGTCCTGGGCGGCAGTCGCCTCCTTCTGCGAACACGTCATGTCCCAGAAGGAGGCGGCGGAACGCGCGCGAGAGGAAGATCCTCACGCGGCGCTGCTCCGCAGGCGGAGGAGGGGTCGAAGAAGACGTCAGTTTGACGGTCATCTCCGACTCCTCCCAGGTGGAGGCCAGCAGGCAACGGGTGCGGGGGCACCCTTGCCTGTATCGCACAGGCCTCCACCAGTGTCGGACGGGAATGGCCAGGTGTTCCCGGCCATTCCCGTAGCCCCCCAGCCCGGGGGGCATGCGGGGCCTGCCAACTAGGCGGGCTTGCGCCGGGAGGGTCGTGGACGTCATGGTCTCCCATGACCCTCCCATCACGGCGACGCGGGAACACCGCTGAGTTTTAGTGGGTATACTGTCATTCGGACAGGGAGTCCCACATACCCCGTCTCGTCCCCCACGAGTCGGGCATGCATAAAGCATTTCTCAGCGAGAAAAAAAAAAGGTTAGGTTAGGTCCCCCCCCGGTGGGTTCCCGCATTGTCGAGGCGGGGGGGCTCAGTAGCCGTGGCGAGCTGGGCCACGGCGAAGCTAAGAGGAACCCCAGCGGGGGCCGCTCGTCCGGGCTGTGCGGTTTAGCCCGGGACGTAGCGGCCCACGGGTGGGTTGCGGTGCCGCTTGCGCGACATCGTGACCTACCTGAGGCGGGCCGCGATGTCCCCCGTGAGGGAGACATTGCGGCTGAGGACAGAGGCCGCGGCGGGAGGGGTTCTCCCTTCCTTCCGCGGCCTTGACGGGGCCGCCACCGTGAGATGGCGGACGCGGCGGGGCCGCAGGGGAAGAGGAGTGTCGGTGTTTCGTTGCCGCTCTCCCTATCATCTGCGGCCGTAGCTCCCCCAACGCGGGGGGCTTGCGGGGCCCGCCTTTTAGGCGGGCGTGGAGGCCAGCAGGCAACGGGTGCGGGGGCTCCGTTGCCTGTTTTGCACAGGCCTCCACCTTGTGGGACGGGAATGGCCAGGTGTTCCCGGCCATTCCCGTAGCTCCCCAACCTGGGGGGCATGCGGGGCCCGCCATACCATCTTGGCGGGCGTGCGCCGGGAGGGCCGTGGAAGTATTGATTTCCCATAGCCCTCCCATTACGGCGTTTGTAGGAACACCGCTGAGTTTTAGTGGGTATACTGTCCTTACCGACAGGAAGTCCCACATACCCCGTCTCGGTCCCCCGCGAGACGGGGATGCATAAAGCATTTCTCAGCGAGAAAAAAAAAAAAAAAAGGTTAGGTTAGGTCCCCCCCCAGTGGGTTCCCGCATTGTCGAGGCGGGGGGGCTCAGTAGCCGTGGCTGGGCGGGGCCACGGTGAAGCTAAGAGGGACCCAGGCGGGGGCCGCTCGTCCGGGCTGTGCGGTTTAGCCCGACGTAGCGGCCCACAGGTAGGTTGCGGTGCCTGCGACATCGCGACCTACCTGAGGCGGGCCGCGATGTCCCCCGTGAGGGAGACATTGCGGCTGAGGATAGAGGCCGCGGCGGGAGGGGCTCTCCCTTCCTTCCGCGGCCTTGACGGGGCCGCCACCGTTAGATGGCGGACGCGGCGGGGCCGCAGGAGAAGAGGAGTGTTCGGTGTTTCGTTGCCGCTCTCCCTATCCTCTGCGGCCGTAGCTCCCCCAACGCGGGGGGCTTGCGGGGCCCACCTTTTAGGCGGGCGTGGAGGCCAGCAGGCAACGGGAGCGGGGGGATTGGTAGAAATTTGGGTAAGATCGGTAGAAATTTGGGTAAGCTTAGTAGAAATTTGGGTAAGATTGGGAGAAATTCGGGTAGGATTAGTAGAAATTTGGGTAAGATTGGTAGAAATTTGGGTAGGATTGGTAGAAATTTGGGTAAGATCGGTAGAAATTTGGGTAGGATTGGTAGAAATTTGGGTAAGATTGATAGTAATTTGGGTAAGATTGGTAGAAATTTGGGTAGGATTGGTAGAAATTTGGGTAAGATTGGTAGAAATTTGGGTAAGATTGGTAGAAATTTGGGTAAGATTGGTAGAAATTTGGGTAAGATTGATAGTAATTTGGGTAAGATTGATAGTAATTTGGGTAAGATTGGTAGAAATTTGGGTAGGATTGGTAGAAATTTGGGTAAGATTGGTAGAAATTTGGGTAAGATTGGGAGAAATTTGGGTAAGATTGGTAGAAATTTGGGTAAGATTGGTAGAAATTTGGGTAAGCTTGATAGAAATTTGGGTAGTATTGGTAGAAATTAGGATAGGATTGGTAGAAATTAGGGTAAGATTGGTAGAAATTTGGGTAAGATTGGTAGAAATTTGGGTAAGATTGGTAGTAATTTGGGTAGGATTGGTAGAAATTAGGATAGGATTGGTAGAAATTTGGGTAAGATTGGTAGAAATTTGGGTAAGATTGGTAGTAATTTGGGTAGGATTGGTAGAAATTTGGGTAGTATTGGTAGAAATTAGGATAGGATTGGTAGAAATTTGGGTAAGATTGGTAGAAATTTGGGTAAGCTTGGTAGAAATTTGGGTAGGATTGGTAGAAATTAGGATAGGATTGGTAGAAATTTGGGTAAGATTGGTAGAAATTTGGGTAGGATTGGTAGAAATTTGGGTAAGATTGGTAGAAATTTGGGTAAGATTGGGAGAAATTTGGGTAAGATTGGTAGAAATTTGGGTAAGATTGGGAGCAATTCGGGTAGGATTGGTAGAAATTAGGATAGGAGTGGTAGAAGATTGTTAGAAATTTGGGTAAGATTGGTAGGAATTTGGGTAGGATTGGTAGAAATTTGGGTAAGATTGGTAGAAATTTGTGTAGGATTGGTAGAAATTTGGGTAAGATTGGTAGAAATTTGGGTAAGATTGGGAGAAATTTGGGTAAGATTGGTAGAAATTTGGGTAAGATTGGGAGAAATTCGGGTAGGATTGGTAGAAATTAGGATAGGAGTGGTAGAAGATTGTTAGAAATTTGGGTAAGATTGGTAGGAATTTGGGTAGGATTGGTAGAAATTAGGATAGGAGTGGTAGAAATTTGGGTAAGCTTGGTAGAAATTTGGGTGGTATTGGTAGAAATTAGGATAGGATTGGTAGAAATTTGGGTAAGATTGGTAGAAATTTGGGTAGGATTGGTAGAAATTTGGGTAAGATTGGTAGAAATTTGGGTAAGATTGGTAGAAATTTGGGTAAGATTGGTAGTAATTTGGGTAGGATTGGTAGAAATTAGGATAGGATTGGTAGAAATTTGGGTAAGATTGGTAGAAATTTGGGTAAGATTGGGAGAAATTGGGGTAAGATTGGTAGAAATTTGGGTAAGATAGGTAGAAATTAGGGTAAGATTGGTAGAAATTTGGGTAAGATTGGTAGAAATTTGGGTAGTATTGGTAGAAATTTGGGTAAGATTGGTAGAAATTTGGGTAAGATTGGGAGAAATTTGGGTAAGATTGGTAGAAATTTGGGTAAGATTGGGAGAAATTCGGGTAGGATTGGTAGAAATTAGGATAGGAGTGGTAGAAGATTGTTAGAAATTTGGGTAAGATTGGTAGGAATTTGGGTAGGATTGGTAGAAATTAGGATAGGAGTGGTAGAAATTTGGGTAAGCTTGGTAGAAATTTGGGTAGTATTGGTAGAAATTAGGATAGGATTGGTAGAAATTTGGGTAAGATTGGTAGAAATTTGGGTAGGATTGGTAGAAATTTGGGTAAGATTGGTAGAAATTTGGGTAAGATTGGTAGAAATTTGGGTAAGATTGGTAGTAATTTGGGTAGGATTGGTAGAAATTAGGATAGGATTGGTAGAAATTCGGGTAAGATTGGTAGAAATTTGGGTAAGATTGGGAGAAATTGGGGTAGGATTGGTAGAAATTTGGGTAGGATTGGTAGAAATTTGGGTAAGATCGGTAGAAATTTGGGTAAGCTTAGTAGAAATTTGGGTAAGATTGCGAGAAATTCGGGTAGGATTGGTAGAAATTTGGGTAAGATTGGTAGAAATTTGGGTAAGCTTGGTAGAAATTTGGGTAGTATTGGTAGAAATTAGGATAGGATTAGTAGAAATTTGGGTAAGATCGGTAGAAATTTGGGTAAGATTGGTAGAAATTTGGGTAGGATTGGTAGAAATTTGGGTAAGATTGGGAGAAATTTGGGTAAGATTGGTAGAAATTTGGGTAAGATTGATAGTAATTTGGGTAAGATTGGTAGAAATTTGGGTAGGATTGGTAGAAATTTGGGTAAGATTGGTAGAAATTTGGGTAGGATTGGTAGAAATTTGGGTAAGATCGGTAGAAATTTGGGTAGGATTGGTAGAAATTTGGGTAAGATTGGTAGAAATTTGGGTAAGATTGGGAGAAATTTGGGTAGGATTGGTAGAAATTAGGATAGGATTGGTAGAAATTTGGGTAAGATTGGTAGAAATTTGGGTAAGCTTGGTAGAAATTTGGGTAGGATTGGTAGAAATTAGGATAGGATTGGTAGAAATTTGGGTAAGATTGGTAGAAATTTGGGTAGGATTGGTAGAAATTTGGGTAAGATTGGTAGAAATTTGGGTAAGATTGGGAGAAATTTGGGTAAGATTGGTAGAAATTTGGGTAAGATTGGGAGAAATTCGGGTAGGATTGGTAGAAATTAGGATAGGAGTGGTAGAAGATTGTTAGAAATTTGGGTAAGATTGGTAGGAATTTGGGTAGGATTGGTAGAAATTAGGATAGGAGTGGTAGAAATTTGGGTAAGCTTGGTAGAAATTTGGGTAGTATTGGTAGAAATTAGGGTAAGCTTGGTAGAAATTTGGGTAGTATTGGTAGAAATTAGGATAGGATTTGTAGAAATTTGGGTAAGATCGGTAGAAATTTGGGTAAGATTGGTAGAAATTTGGGTAGGATTGGTAGAAATTTGGGAAAGATTGGGAGAAATTTGGGTAAGATTGGTAGAAATTTGGGTAAGATTGATAGTAATTTGGGTAAGATTGGTAGAAATTTGGGTAGGATTGGTAGAAATTTGGGTAAGATTGGTAGAAATTTGGGTAGGATTGGTAGAAATTTGGGTAAGATCGGTAGAAATTTGGGTAGGATTGGTAGAAATTTGGGTAAGATTGGTAGATATTTGGGTAAGATTGGGAGAAATTTGGGTAGGATTGGTAGAAATTAGGATAGGATTGGTAGAAATTTGGGTAAGATTGGTAGAAATTTGGGTAAGCTTGGTAGAAATTTGGGTAGTATTGGTAGAAATTAGGATAGGATTGGTAGAAATTTGGGTAAGATCGGTAGAAATTTGGGTAAGATTGGTAGAAATTTGGGTAAGATTGGGAGAAATTTGGGTAAGATTGGGAGAAATTTGGGTAAAATTGGTAGAAATTTGGGTAGGATTGGTAGAAATTTGGGTAAGATCGGTAGAAATTTGGGTAAGAATGGTAGAAATTTGGGTAAGATTGGGAGAAATTTGGGTAAGATTGGGAGAAATTTGGGTAAAATTGGTAGAAATTTGGGTAAGATAGGTAGAAATTTGGGTAAGATTGGTAGAAATTTGGGTAAGATTGGGAGAAATTTGGGTAAGATTGGTAGAAATTTGGGTAAGATTGGGAGAAATTGGGGTAAGATTGGTAGAAATTTAGGTAAGATTGGTAGGAATTTGGGTAGGATTGGTAGAAATTAGGATAGGAGTGGTAGAAGATTGTTAGAAATTTGGGTAAGATTGGTTGGAATTTGGGTAGGATTGGTAGAAATTAGGATAGGATTGGTAGAAATTTGGGTAAGATTGGTAGAAACTTGGGTAAGATTGGGAGAAATTTGGGTAAGATTGGGAGAAATTTGGGTAAAATTGGTAGAAATTTGGGTAAGATTGGGAGAAATTGGGGTAAGATTGGTAGAAATTTGGGTAAGATCGGTAGAAATTTGGGTAGGATTGGTAGAAATTTGGGTAAGATTGGTAGAAATTTGGGTAAGATTGGTAGAAATTTGGGTAGGATTGGTAGAAATTAGGATAGGATTAGTAGAAATTTGGGTAAGATTGGTAGAAATTTGGGTAAGATTGGGAGAAATTGGGGTAAGATTGGTAGAAATTTGGGTAAGATAGGTAGAAATTAGGGTAAGATTGGTAGAAATTTGGGTAAGATTGGTAGAAATTTGGGTAGGATTGGTAGAAATTTGGGTAAGATTGGTAGAAATTTGGGTAAGATTGGGAGAAATTTGGGTAGGATTGGTAGAAATTTGGGTAAGATTGGGAGAAATTCGGGTAGGATTGGTAGAAATTAGGATAGGAGTGGTAGAAGATTGTTAGAAATTTGGGTAAGATTGGTAGGAATTTGGGTAGGATTGGTAGAAATTAGGATAGGAGTGGTAGAAATTTGGGTAAGCTTGGCAGAAATTTGGGTAAGATTGATAGTAATTTGGGTAAGATTGGTAGAAATTTGGGTAGGATTGGTAGAAATTTGGGTAAGATTGGTAGAAATTTGGGTAGGATTGGTAGAAATTTGGGTAAGATTGGGAGAAATTTGGGTAGGATTGGTAGAAATTAGGATAGGATTGGTAGAAATTTGGGTAAGATTGGTAGAAATTTGGGTAAGCTTGGTAGAAATTTGGGTAGGATTGGTAGAAATTAGGATAGGATTGGTAGAAATTTGGGTAAGATTGGTAGAATTTTGGGTAGGATTGGTAGAAATTTGGGTAAGATTGGTAGAAATTTGGGTAAGATTGGGAGAAATTTGGGTAAGATTGGTAGAAATTTGGGTAAGATTGGGAGAAATTCGGGTAGGATTGGTAGAAATTAGGATAGGAGTGGTAGAAGATTGTTAGAAATTTGGGTAAGATTGGAAGGAATTTGGGTAGGATTGGTAGAAATTAGGATAGGAGTGGTAGAAATTTGGGTAAGCTTGGTAGAAATTTGGGTAGTATTGGTAGAAATTAGGATAGGATTGGTAGAAATTTGGGTAAGATTGGTAGAAATTTTGGGTAGGATTGGTAGAAATTTGGGTAAGATTGGTAGAAATTTGGGTAAGCTTGGTAGAAATTTGGGTAGTATTGGTAGAAATTAGGATAGGATTGGTAGAAATTTGGGTAAGATCGGTAGAAATTTGGGTAAGATTGGTAGAAATTTGGGTAGGATTGGTAGAAATTTGGGTAAGATTGGGAGAAATTTGGGTAAGATTGGTAGAAATTTGGGTAAGATTGATAGTAATTTGGGTAAGATTGGTAGAAATTTGGGTAGGATTGGTAGAAATTTGGGTAAGATTGGTAGAAATTTGGGTAGGATTGGTAGAAATTTGGGTAAGATCGGTAGAAATTTGGGTAAGATTGGTAGAAATTTGGGTAAGATTGGGAGAAATTTGGGTAAGATTGGTAGAAATTTGGGTAAGATCGGTAGAAATTTGGGTAGGATTGGTAGAAATTTGGGTAAGATTGGTAGAAATTTGGGTAAGATTGGTAGAAATTTGGGTAGGATTGGTAGAAATTAGGATAGGATTAGTAGAAATTTGGGTAAGATTGGTAGAAATTTGGGTAAGATTGGGAGAAATTGGGGTAAGATTGGTAGAAATTTGGGTAAGATAGGTAGAAATTAGGGTAAGATTGGTAGAAATTTGGGTAAGATTGGTAGAAATTTGGGTAGGATTGGTAGAAATTTGGGTAAGATTGGTAGAAATTTGGGTAAGATTGGGAGAAATTTGGGTAGGATTGGTAGAAATTTGGGTAAGATTGGGAGAAATTCGGGTAGGATTGGTAGAAATTAGGATAGGAGTGGTAGAAGATTGTTAGAAATTTGGGTAAGATTGGTAGGAATTTGGGTAGGATTGGTAGAAATTAGGATAGGAGTGGTAGAAATTTGGGTAAGCTTGGTAGAAATTTGGGTAAGATTGATAGTAATTTGGGTAAGATTGGTAGAAATTTGGGTAGGATTGGTAGAAATTTGGGTAAGATTGGTAGAAATTTGGGTAGGATTGGTAGAAATTTGGGTAAGATTGGGAGAAATTTGGGTAGGATTGGTAGAAATTAGGATAGGATTGGTAGAAATTTGGGTAAGATTGGTAGAATTTTGGGTAGGATTGGTAGAAATTTGGGTAAGATTGGTAGAAATTTGGGTAAGATTGGGAGAAATTTGGGTAAGATTGGTAGAAATTTGGGTAAGATTGGGAGAAATTCGGGTAGGATTGGTAGAAATTAGGATAGGAGTGGTAGAAGATTGTTAGAAATTTGGGTAAGATTGGAAGGAATTTGGGTAGGATTGGTAGAAATTAGGATAGGAGTGGTAGAAATTTGGGTAAGCTTGGTAGAAATTTGGGTAGTATTGGTAGAAATTAGGATAGGATTGGTAGAAATTTGGGTAAGATTGGTAGAAATTTTGGGTAGGATTGGTAGAAATTTGGGTAAGATTGGTAGAAATTTGGGTAAGCTTGGTAGAAATTTGGGTAGTATTGGTAGAAATTAGGATAGGATTGGTAGAAATTTGGGTAAGATCGGTAGAAATTTGGGTAAGATTGGTAGAAATTTGGGTAGGATTGGTAGAAATTTGGGTAAGATTGGGAGAAATTTGGGTAAGATTGGTAGAAATTTGGGTAAGATTGATAGTAATTTGGGTAAGATTGGTAGAAATTTGGGTAGGATTGGTAGAAATTTGGGTAAGATTGGTAGAAATTTGGGTAAGATTGGGAGAAATTTGGGTAAGATTGGGAGAAATTTGGGTAAAATTGGTAGAAATTTGGGTAAGATAGGTAGAAATTTGGGTAAGATTGGTAGAAATTTGGGTAAGATTGGGAGAAATTTGGGTAAGATTGGTAGAAATTTGGGTAAGATTGGGAGAAATTGGGGTAAGATTGGTAGAAATTTAGGTAAGATTGGTAGGAATTTGGGTAGGATTGGTAGGAATTTGGGTAGGATTGGTAGAAATTAGGATAGGAGTGGTAGAAGATTGTTAGAAATTTGGGTAAGATTGGTTGGAATTTGGGTAGGATTGGTAGAAATTAGGATAGGATTGGTAGAAATTTGGGTAAGATTGGTAAAAATTTGAGTAGGATTAGTAGAAATTTGGGTAAGATCGGTAGAAATTTGGGTAAGATTGGTAGAAATTTGGGTAAGATTGGGAGAAATTGGGGTAAGATTGGTAGAAATTTGGGTAAGATCGGTAGAAATTTGGGTAGGATTGGTAGAAATTTGGGTAAGATTGGTAGAAATTTGGGTAAGATTGGTAGAAATTTGGGTAAGATTGGTAGTAATTTGGGTAGGATTGGTAGAAATTAGGATAGGATTGGTAGAAATTTGGGTAAGATTGGTAGAAATTTGGGTAAGATTGGGAGAAATTGGGGTAAGATTGGTAGAAATTTGGGTAAGATAGGTAGAAATTAGGGTAAGATTGGTAGAAATTTGGGTAAGATTGGTAGAAATTTGGGTAGGATTGGTAGAAATTTGGGTAAGATTGGTAGAAATTTGGGTAAGATTGGGAGAAATTTGGGTAAGATTGGTAGAAATTTGGGTAAGATTGGGAGAAATTCGGGTAGGATTGGTAGAAATTAGGATAGGAGTGGTAGAAGATTGTTAGAAATTTGGGTAAGATTGGTAGGAATTTGGGTAGGATTGGTAGAAATTAGGATAGGAGTGGTAGAAATTTGGGTAAGCTTGGTAGAAATTTGGGTAAGATTGGTAGAAATTTGGGTAAGATTGGGAGAAATTTGGGTAAGATTGGTAGAAATTTGGGTAAGATTGGGAGAAATTCGGGTAGGATTGGTAGAAATTAGGATAGGAGTGGTAGAAGATTGTTAGAAATTTGGGTAAGATTGGTAGAAATTTGGGTAAGATTGGTAGAAATTTGGGTAAGATTGGTAGAAATTTGGGTAAGATTGGTAGTAATTTGGGTAGGATTGGTAGAAATTAGGATATGATTGGTAGAAATTTGGGTAAGATTGGTAGAAATTTGGGTAAGATTGGGAGAAATTGGGGTAGGATTGGTAGAAATTAGGATAGGAGTGGTAGAAGATTGTTAGAAATTTGGGTAAGATTGGTAGGAATTTGGGTAGGATTGGTAGAAATTAGGATAGGAGTGGTAGAAATTTGGGTAAGCTTGGTAGAAATTTGGGTAGTATTGGTAGAAATTAGGATAGGATTGGTAGAAATTTGGGTAAGATTGGTAGAAATTTGGGTAGGATTGGTAGAAATTTGGGTAAGATTGGTAGAAATTTGGGTAAGATTGGTAGAAATTTGGGTAAGATTGGTAGTAATTTGGGTAGGATTGGTAGAAATTAGGATAGGATTGGTAGAAATTCGGGTAAGATTGGTAGAAATTTGGGTAAGATTGGGAGAAATTGGGGTAGGATTGGTAGAAATTTGGGTAGGATTGGTAGAAATTTGGGTAAGATCGGTAGAAATTTGGGTAAGCTTAGTAGAAATTTGGGTAAGATTGCGAGAAATTCGGGTAGGATTGGTAGAAATTTGGGTAAGATTGGTAGAAATTTGGGTAAGCTTGGTAGAAATTTGGGTAGTATTGGTAGAAATTAGGATAGGATTAGTAGAAATTTGGGTAAGATCGGTAGAAATTTGGGTAAGATTGGTAGAAATTTGGGTAGGATTGGTAGAAATTTGGGTAAGATTGGTAGAAATTTGGGTAGGATTGGTAGAAATTTGGGTAAGATCGGTAGAAATTTGGGTAAGATTGGTAGAAATTTGGGTAAGATTGGGAGAAATTTGGGTAGGATTGGTAGAAATTAGGATAGGATTGGTAGAAATTTGGGTAAGATTGGTAGAAATTTGGGTAAGCTTGGTAGAAATTTGGGTAGGATTGGTAGAAATTTGGGTAAGATTGGTAGAAATTTGGGTAAGATTGGGAGAAATTTGGGTAAGATTGGTAGAAATTTGGGTAAGATTGGGAGAAATTCGGGTAGGATTGGTAGAAATTAGGATAGGAGTGGTAGAAGATTGTTAGAAATTTGGGTAAGATTGGTAGGAATTTGGGTAGGATTGGTAGAAATTAGGATAGGAGTGGTAGAAATTTGGGTAAGCTTGGTAGAAATTTGGGTAGTATTGGTAGAAATTAGGATAGGATTGGTAGAAATTTGGGTAAGATTGGTAGAAATTTTGGGTAGGATTGGTAGAAATTTGGGTAAGATTGGTAGAAATTTGGGTAAGCTTGGTAGAAATTTGGGTAGTATTGGTAGAAATTAGGATAGGATTGGTAGAAATTTGGGTAAGATCGGTAGAAATTTGGGTAAGATTGGTAGAAATTTGGGTAGGATTGGTAGAAATTTGGGTAAGATTGGGAGAAATTTGGGTAAGATTGGTAGAAATTTGGGTAAGATTGATAGTAATTTGGGTAAGATTGGTAGAAATTTGGGTAGGATTGGTAGAAATTTGGGTAAGATTGGTAGAAATTTGGGTAGGATTGGTAGAAATTTGGGTAAGATCGGTAGAAATTTGGGTAGGATTGGTAGAAATTTGGGTAAGATTGGTAGATATTTGGGTAAGATTGGGAGAAATTTGGGTAGGATTGGTAGAAATTAGGATAGGATTGGTAGAAATTTGGGTAAGATTGGTAGAAATTTGGGTAAGCTTGGTAGAAAAAAATTTAGATGGCAACAAGAGCCGAGGAGGCTCACAGAAGAGTGATGCGGGGTCGGAGTCCGACGTCGCATCCGGAGGACCGAGCTCGGGAGGCTCAGGGAGCCCTTGCCGAGCCAAGGAGATGGCCGCTGCGAAGAGAAAGGCACGGAGCAAGCGGCCAAGGTCAGGGGGCGGCCAGGGGTCGTCCTCTGACGGGGAGTTGGCCTCGGCCCGGAAAATCCCCACCAGTAGGCGGGGAGGAGTCCGAGAGCGAGGCAAAGGGAGGGGGCTCACTGACCGGGAGGCGGCGGAGCGAACGATCGCAAAGGACCGGACCGGTCACGCGGTCGCTTCGGAGCCCTCCAGCGACGAGGCGGGTGAGGCTGGCGGTCCTGAGGCGGACCGCAAGAAGAGGTTTGCGGCGGTCGTGGAGGCCGCGATCCGGGACGTGTCCCTGAAGAAGTTACAAACTTCTAAGAACAGGGCCATAGTCTCGGCAATGGCCTCCATCATGGCGGCAGCGGAGGAGGCCAACTGCACCGGTCCTTCGGCTGGCGAAGTGGCCGAATTAAGGGCGCAGGTCGCCCGCCTGACGGCTGCCACGGAGCGTCTCCAAGAGGAGAATAGGAGGCTCCGGGCAGACCTGGCCAGCCTGAAGGTCCCCGACAAAGGGCGGGCGACACCAGCAGCCAGCCAGCCAGCCAGCCAGCCGGCAAGCCGGATCGTGCCGGCGGAGAACCAGGTCCTGGACCTGGTTCGGCAGGAACTGGCAGCCTTCCAGGCGCGGTTCACCGCCCTGGAGGGCATTGTCCTGCGCCCGCCCTTGGCGGGTAGGACGGCCCCAGGGCCGAAGGCGGCCTCGTATGCTGCCGCTGCCGCCCCTAAATCCGGGCCGTCCGGCCGGGCCCAGGCGCCGGCCAAACAGGCGTCGGCTGGAGGAGCCGCGGCACCGGCGAAACCGGCGTCGGCTGGCGGAGCCTCCGCGCCGGCAAAACCGGCGCCTGCCGGCAAACCCGCCAAGGCTAAAAAGAAGGGCAGAGCGGCTGGGGAGGCGAAGGGCCCAGAACCTACGCCTCCCCCAGAGAAATCTCCCACGACCAATGCCGAGTGGCAGGTGGTCGGGGAGAAGAAGAAGGCGGCCAAGGCGGCCAGGAAAAAGGCGCAGAGGAGGCGCCGCAAGGAGCGAGCCGTTGCGGCTAGGCTTCGCTCCCCTAAGACCGCGGCTGTGGTCATCACACTGCAGCCAGACGCGGTTAAAAGGGGGGTGACCTACTGCGACGTGCTCACCAAGGCGAGAGCGACGGTGGATCTCCAAGAGCTGGGGATCACCGGGGGCCTCCGGCATAGGGTGACCGCCACTGGTGCCCGCATGCTGGAGATCCCTGGTGCTACGAGTGGCCCCACCGCTGACGCCCTAGCTGAGAAGCTAAGGGCGTCCCTCAATGCGGACGAGGCTCGAGTCTCCAGGCCCGTCAAGTGCGCAGACATGCGCATTGTGGGCCTGGACGACTCCATAACGGAGACGGAGGTGGTAGCCGCCGTCGTCAGGACGGGCGGGTGTCTGGCCGACCAGGTGAAGGCGGGCACCATACGTCCTGACTTCACGGGCATGCGAACCGTAACGGTAAGCTGCCCGGTGACGGCGGCTAGAAAGATAGTGGAGGGTGGAAGGCTCCTGGTGGGCTGGGTGTCCGCGCAGGTCAAACTGCTGGAGCCCAGACCTCTGAGGTGCTATCGATGCCACGTGGGTCACCACGTGAGCGTCCAGTGCACCTCGGAGGACCGCAGCACTTTGTGCTTCCGCTGCGGTAAGCCCGGACATAAGGCCGGCTCGTGCAACGCCGCGCCGCACTGCGCTGCATGTGCGGCTGCTGGCAAGCCGGCCGATCACCGGGCGGGCAGCAAGTCCTGCGCCCCACCCGCCGAAGCCAGGAGGAAAGGCAGGCCCTCCGCCGCCGTCACCGCCACCACCACCGTCGCCGCCACTGTCGCCGCCGCCGCCGCCGCCGCCACCACTGCCGCCGCCGCCGCCGCCGCCGCCGCCGCTGCCGAGGGTCCCTCACAAGGGGCCCGGGAGGGGGCTGAAATGGAGGAGTAATGGCTCCGCCTTTACGCCTCCTCCAGGCGAATATCAACCACTGCGCCTGCGCTCAGGACCTGTTGCTCCAGAGCATGGCGCAGTGGTCGATTAATATCGCCGTGGTCGCTGAGCCGTACTTTGTCCCGCCCAGGGATAACTGGGTGGAGGACCTTAACGGCTCAGTGGCCATAATTTCGTCGGCTGCCGCCGGTACCCCGTCCCTCGAAGGTGTCACGAAGGGACAGGGGTGCGTAGCAGCACGGTTCGGAGAGTTTGTGGTAGTGGGAGTCTACTTCTCTCCGAGCCGAACTCTCGCCGAGTTCCAGAACTCTTTAACAGAGTTGGGTGTCGTCGTCGCCAGAAGCCATCCTTTCTCCGTGCTAGTGCTCGGGGACTTCAACGCCAAGAATGTGGCCTGGGGTTCCCGTTGCACGGATGTGCGGGGCAGGATGGTAGAGGACTGGGCTCTGGAAACAGGCCTGGTCACCGTGAATCGGGGTTCTGTCCCTACGTGTGTGCGGATGCGGGGCGAGTCGGTAGTGGACATCACGTTCGCCAGCCCCGCTCTGTCACAGCGTGTCATCGACTGGCGCGTCATGGAGGAGGTGGAGACCTACTCCGATCACCGGTATATCCGGTTTGATGTCTCCACCCAGACCTCTAGCGCGCTGGTCCGACAGGCCCCGAGTGGTCCGCGTTGGGCGCTGAAGCAGCTGGACCGGGAGCTCCTCCTGGAAGCCTCGATCGTGCAGGCCTGGGTGTCTTCACCGGACAGGCCTGCTGATATTGACGATGAGGCGGAGTGGTTCCGGGAGGCCATGTCCGAGATCTGTGACGTGGCAATGCCCCGAGTCCGGCCAGGATGCGCCCGACGTCGGGTGTACTGGTGGTCGCAGGAGGTGGGGGCGTTGCGCAAGGCGTGCGTCGACGCGCGACACCGGTACACCAGGCACCGCAGGCGCCGCATCCGCCCTCCGGATGCGGAAGCCACAGAGGCGGAGCTGTACGAGGGGTACAGAGCGGCGAAGACCGCCCTCCGAGAGGCTATCCAGCGGGCCAAGAACACGGCCCGCGAGGAGATGCTGGAGACTCTGAACAGAGATCCATGGGGGCGCCCTTACAAAATGGTGCGGAATAAACTCCGCACCTGGGCCCCCCCGCTGACTCAGAGTCTCCGCCCTCAGCTGGTGGAGGAGGTGGTGAGCGCTCTGTTCCCTTCACGCGGGGAGCATACTCCCCCGCCTATGGCTCCGCCACTTACGGTGCCCGAAGCGGACCACACGGACGACGACGACGACACCCCTGAAGTGACCGGGGTAGATCTGAGAGCGGCGGTAGGCAGGCTTAAGGCCAAAAACACCGCCCCAGGACCCGACGGCTTGCCGGGTAAAGCCTGGGTCCTGGCCTCGACGGCTCTCGGGCCTCGACTGGAGGCGCTCTTAAGCGCATGCATGGAGAGAGGCCAGTTTCCACTCCGTTGGAAGACGGGGAAGCTGGTCCTCATTCAGAAGCCGGGGCGCCCTGCGGACTCTCCGTCCGCATACCGGCCCATAGTGCTGCTCGACGAGGTTGGCAAGCTCTTTGAGAGAGTGATTGCGGGCCGCCTCGTCGGGCACCTTGTGGGGACTGGGCCGGATCTTGCGGATTGCCAGTTTGGCTTCCGCAAGGGGCGCTCTACGGTGGACGCCATCATGCGCGTGAGAGCCCTCACGACGGGGGACGCGGTGTCCCGGGGTGGGGTGGTCGTGGCGGTGTCACTCGACATCGCCAACGCGTTCAACACCCTGCCCTGGAGCTGCATTGGGGAGGCACTCCGGTATCACCGGGTGCCGACCTACCTCCGTCGAGTAGTCGGGGCGTATTTGACGGACAGAGCCGTCATCTACCCCGGTCGCGACGGGAACTGGAACCGGCGAGAGATGTCGTGCGGTGTCCCACAGGGATCGGTTCTGGGGCCGCTCCTGTGGGACATCGGTTACGACTGGGTGCTGCGGGCCGACCTCCCTGAAGGCGTCAGCGTAGTTTGCTACGCTGACGACACGCTGGTCCTGGCGCAGGGGAGGTCGCATCAGGCGGCGGCCGACGCGATGACACGCGGGGTTGCGATAGTCGTGGAAAGGATCCGGCGGTTGGGTCTCGAGGTGGCATTGCACAAGTCCGAGGCCATGTCCTTTCATGGGCCTCGGTACGGGCCACCTCCGGGATCCCAACTAGTGGTAGGAGGGGTTCACATCGGCGTCGAGACCACGATGAGGTACCTGGGTCTCGTCCTCGACAGCCGATGGAACTTCGTCGAGCATTTCCGACGTTTGGCCCCCAAACTGGAACGGGCCGGGGCCGCCCTAAAGCGGCTCTTGCCCAACCTGAGGGGGCCAAACGCCTCCTGCCGGAGGCTTTACGCGGGGGTCGTGCGGTCCATGGCCCTATATGGGGCCCCGGTATGGGCGCGTTCACTGCGGCTCCGAGCCGCACACTATCTGAACGCGCCCCAAAAGGTGGTAGCCGTAAGGCTGATCCGGGGCTACCGCACGATCTCAGGCGAGGCAGCAAGCCTCCTTGCCGGACTGCCACCATGGGATCTGGAGGCGATAGTCCTCGCGCGCCTATATGATTGGCGCGCGGAGGCACTACGCCGGGGGGAAACTCCGCATCCGCGGCAAACCGCGGCGGAGCGGACGAACCTCCGGTGCGATCTCATGGCGGCATGGAAGGAGCGACTATCGCAACCCAGCGCAGGGCACGCCACGATAGCGGCGGTAAGACCCCTCTTTGAGGAGTGGCTAGAGAGACGTCACGGCGCTCTCACCTACCGCCTGACGCAGGTCCTCTCCGGACACGGATGTTTCGGGAGGTTCCTGCACATCATCAGGCGGGAGGAGACGCCCGGGTGTCACCACTGTCAGGATTGCCCAGAGGACACGGTGGAGCATACGGTGGAGGTCTGCCCTGCTTGGGCAGAGCACCGCCGTGTCCTCGTAGAGGCGATTGGCAGCGGCGGCGACCTCTCGCGCCCGGCCCTGGTTCAAGCCATGGTCCGGGGTGAGAGGGAGTGGGAGGCAGTCACCTCCTTCTGCGAAGCAGTCATGCTAGCGAAGGAGGTGGCGGGGTGGGCGAGGGAACGCGCCTTGCGCACCTCACGCCTCAGCCGCCGCGGGAGACGCTCCGGGCGTCGGGAGCCGCGTGACGACTCCCGGCCACCGTAGGCGCGGGCCTGCGGGCGGAGAGTAATGGGTAGCTCTCCGTCCGATCAGGACTAGGCCCGTGCCGGACGGCGTGTTCGTGTTCCACGCGCGCCTCAAAGAGATGTCAGCAAGTGACGGGGCCCCACAGGGCCGAAGCCTGCCAGGGTAGCGGGACCATCCGAAAGGGTTTACCGCTGCCCTGGAACATAAAGGGCTAAGGAAGGAACACGGGTGGGTTTTAGTCAGTAAGAGTCTGACACTCCCTCCTGCTCCACCCAGAGCGGGAGGAGTCATTTGATGATTTCCCATCCTCAAAAAAAAAAAAAAAAGCTTGGTAGAAATTTGGGTAGTATTGGTAGAAATTAGGATAGGATTGGTAGAAATTTGGGTAAGATCGGTAGAAATTTGGGTAAGATTGGTAGAAATTTGGGTAAGATTGGGAGAAATTTGGGTAAGATTGGGAGAAATTTGGGTAAAATTGGTAGAAATTTGGGTAAGATAGGTAGAAATTTGGGTAAGATTGGTAGAAATTTGGGTAAGATTGGGAGAAATTTGGGTAAGATTGGTAGAAATTTGGGTAAGATTGGGAGAAATTGGGGTAAGATTGGTAGAAATTTAGGTAAGATTGGTAGGAATTTGGGTAGGATTGGTAGAAATTAGGATAGGAGTGGTAGAAGATTGTTAGAAATTTGGGTAAGATTGGTTGGAATTTGGGTAGGATTGGTAGAAATTTGGGTAGGATTGGTAGAAATTTGGGTAAGATTGGTAGAAATTTGGGTAAGATTGGTAGAAATTTGGGTAAGATTGGTAGTAATTTGGGTAGGATTGGTAGAAATTAGGATAGGATTGGTAGAAATTTGGGTAAGATTGGTAGAAATTTGGGTAAGATTGGGAGAAATTGGGGTAGGATTGGTAGAAATTTGGGTAGGATTGGTAGAAATTAGGATAGGATTGGTAGAAATTTGGGTAAGATTGGTAGAAATTTGGGTAAGATTGGGAGAAATTGGGGTAGGATTGGTAGAAATTTGGGTAGGATTGGTAGAAATTTGGGTAAGATCGGTAGAAATTTGGGTAAGCTTAGTAGAAATTTGGGTAGGATTGGTAGAAATTCGGGTAGGATTGGTAGAAATTTGGGTAAGATTGGTAGAAATTTGGGTAAGCTTGGTAGAAATTTGGGTAGTATTGGTAGAAATTAGGATAGGATTAGTAGAAATTTGGGTAAGATCGGTAGAAATTTGGGTAAGATTGGTAGAAATTTGGGTAGGATTGGTAGAAATTTGGGTAAGATTGGGAGAAATTTGGGTAAGATTGGTAGAAATTTGGGTAAGATTGATAGTAATTTGGGTAAGATTGGTAGAAATTTGGGTAGGATTGGTAGAAATTTGGGTAAGATTGGTAGAAATTTGGGTAGGATTGGTAGAAATTTGGGTAAGATCGGTAGAAATTTGGGTAAGATTGGTAGAAATTTGGGTAAGATTGGGAGAAATTTGGGTAGGATTGGTAGAAATTAGGATAGGATTGGTAGAAATTTGGGTAAGATTGGTAGAAATTTGGGTAAGCTTGGTAGAAATTTGGGTAGGATTGGTAGAAATTTGGGTAGGATTGGTAGAAATTTGGGTAAGATTGGTAGTAATTTGGGTAGGATTGGTAGAAATTAGGATAGGATTGGTAGAAATTTGGGTAAGATTGGTAGAAATTTGGGTAAGATTGGTAGAAATTTGGGTAAGATTGGTAGAAATTTGGGTAAGATTGGGAGAAATTCGGGTAGGATTGGTAGAAATTTGGGTAAGATTGGGAGAAATTCGGGTAGGATTGGTAGAAATTAGGATAGGAGTGGTAGAAGATTGTTAGAAATTTGGGTAAGATTTGAAGGAATTTGGGTAGGATTGGTAGAAATTAGGATAGGAGTGGTAGAAATTTGGGTAAGCTTGGTAGAAATTTGGGTAGTATTGGTAGAAATTAGGATAGGATTGGTAGAAGATTGTTAGAAATTTGGGTAAGATTTGAAGGAATTTGGGTAGGATTGGTAGAAATTAGGATAGGAGTGGTAGAAATTTGGGTAAGCTTGGTAGAAATTTGGGTAGTATTGGTAGAAATTAGGATAGGATTGGTAGAAATTTGGGTAGGATTGGTAGAAATTTGGGTAAGATTGGTAGAAATTTGGGTAAGATTGGTAGAAATTTGGGTAAGATTGGTAGATATTTGGATAGGATTGGTAGAAATTTGAGTAAGATTGGTAGAAATTTGGGTAGGATTGGTAGGAATTTGGATAGGATTGGTAGGAATTTGGGTAAGATTGGTTGGACATTTCGCCGAAAAAAAAAAAAATTTCCCAACGCCGAGCCTCTAGAGCATACTCTGTCACCCGGTTAGGTCGACACAGCTCAAGTTAGGTCGACACAAGCTTACGTTGGGTTAGGTTTTTTTTTTTTTTTTTTTTTTTTTTTTTTTTTTTTTTTTTTTTTATACTTCTACCTCCAACATAATCGGAGCCTATGCCTGTCTGCTCTACGTTCGTGCCAGTTCTCGCATTTATGCCTCTCGTAATTTCATACTTCATACTTTGTCTTTCTTGCATTCATCCTCATTTGTATCTGTTATGGGTGGGATTCCCAGCTATCAACTTCTGTCGATCTACATATTATCTTTATTCAATTTATACTTTATTTATTCCTTTTCGGGTACAACAGGAAAAGAACAGGGAGACAGTTTTTTATTAAGTTTCCTTATACATTAACAATTAGTCTAAACTTATATCTATTTTACATTTCCATTTTGTTTATAATTTATTTTTATACTAAGTATTTTACAGCCTCTTTTATCTATCTTATCTTACAAAGACAGGGGAACAGTTCTTATTGTTGCTCACACAAATATAGTAAAACTTAGTCTAGGCTTATTCCTAATTTTACATTCTTGTATTTATTTATTTCCTATTCATAAACTATTTTACAATCTCTTATTTCTTAACTTATATTACTTAGACAAGGGAGCAGTACATATTGTAACACACTAACACTTTATACTAAGACTTATTCTGAGCTTAATTCTATTTTTACATTTTGCAATTTTTTCCTATTTTATCTTAAGATACTTTACAGCTTTTTATACTATGCTAGTCTTTAATATAATACATTATACTATGACAGCATATTTACTTATGCGGTTTTGTTACGATCAATTACTCTTTTTGCGACGTATTTACAATAATCTAGGAATATCTCTGCATTTTTGCTTATCATTATGTCCTTTGCGTTGTTCGGTGTTAGTTTCATGCCTAATTGATTCTCGACGTTAAAGCGGCGTCTTGCGAACTGAGGACAATCGAATACTATGTGCGGGACCGTTTCGTTTGCATCAGGGTCGCAGATGCACGAGGGACTCTCCTTGCACTTGAAGCGGAACAAGTACTCAGAGAATCCGCCGTGTCCCGTCATTATTTGGGTGTTCAGACTATTTGTTCCTACCTTGCGAATCACTCCATAAGCTACCCGCACATCAGGGAAGAATAACTTAGTTACGGATGCGGTGTCGCTGGTTTCATACCTACGATTCCACTCATCAAGCGTCGCCATACGTAGGCTTCGCTTGATGAATGAGATCGGACACCGATCGTAGTCAGGTTTTCGTTTGGAGTTTTCAGCGGCTTCTTTTGCTAGTTGGTCGGCTCTTTCGTTTCCCAATAGTCCTACGTGAGCTTTAATCCAGAACAAGTTTACCAACTTGTTCTGGAGGGATGCAGATTTTATGTTATCCCTAGCTTCAACAGCAAGAGGGTGGTGCGATCCAGGATTTGCGATTGTTTGAAGAGCCGCCATTGAGTCGCTGAAAACTCCGAAGGAAGATTTGTTGAGCCTAGTTATCTCCCTAGTTGCCCTGGCTATTGCTAGGAGTTCAGCCTGGTAAACGGAGCAGTAATTTGATAGAGCAAGTTTGTGGGCTCTGGTCTCAACCTCACCGTTCCATATGGACAATGAAGCACCAACCCCTCCTCCGATCTTGCTCCCGTCCGTAAAGATACGGACGTCGAAGTTGCAGTTGTTGTCCAGTTGCTCTTGGTTCACCAGGCTGCTGATTCGCAAGATGTCACGTGCCGCGGGATGGGGATCCTCGATTGCAGCAGCCATTCGCTCGACCTCCCTGTCCCCCAGTGATGTCTGGGGCACCCCCTTCTTGGCTTCGTACAGTGATGCCGCCTCACGAACTCGGAGGTCGAGGGGGAGCATTCCGGACAGCACTAGCGCTGAGTTCAGGGAGACCGTGCGATATGCCCTGCACATTTTTTGAGCGATTCCACGCTGAACGGTCCCAAGCTGCTTTATGATGCCCAACTTTTTTGCAGCCGGCGCCCAGACGCTAGCAGCGTAAAGTATTATGGGCTCTACGGTCGCCACATATATCACCCGAATAACCTCTGGGTGAAGTCCCCAACTGACCTTTGCGGCTCTACACAGCTGTTTGTAGATCGCAATTGCCTTCCTACAAGCTTGTGAGACGTGGGTGTTGAACGTCAGTTTTTGGTCAATGGTCACACCCAGAAGCTTCATTTCTTTTGATATGCCAATGTCGATCCCCCCCATCCTCAGGCGTGGTGTGTCGTATTTCAGCTTCCTGGTAATTACCATAGCGGTTGTTTTGTGTGGTGCGAATTTGAGTTTGTTCTTGACACCCCACGCCAGAACATGATGGAGAGCGGCATTGGCACATTCCTCCACCTCAAGTGCGGTCTCTCCGTCGAAGACCAGGAGGACATCGTCCGCAAACGCCTGGATGTAGTTACCCCTGTTCACTGCTGCTTTTAGGAGGGGGTCTAGGAGTAAGTTCCACAATATTGGCCCTCCGATTGAGCCCTGGACACAACCCTTGTTTGTGTCCTTGGTGTATGCTTCCCCACCGTACCTGATCGTCACTTTCCGGTTTCTGAGGTAGCTGTCTATGACCCGCCTAAGGTTGATTGGACACTTCTCCTCCGCCAGACGGACTCTTATCGCCGGCCACCAGGCGCTGTCGAAGGCCCCCTCTATGTCCAACGATACAAGCGTAACTATCCTTTTTTGTTCTAGTTTACTGTAAACATGCTGCATGAGGGCATAGAGGGAGTCCTCGGTGCTCCTTTGTGGCATGAAACCGTATTGGCGGGTGCTCATCCCTGGTAAAAGGTGGAACTTAAGGCGGGCCACCAGCATCTTTTCAAAAACCTTCCCCAATATAGGCAATAGTCCAATCGGCCTATACGATTTGGGGGTGGTATAGCTCGTTTTCCCAGGTTTCCTCAGTATCACGACTGTGGCCTCTTTCCAGGACGTGGGGAAGTGATGGTGTTCTAGACACTTATTTAGGAACCTAAGGATCAATTCCGGGTCATTATCCACGGCATGACAACAGATGTCGGCGGTAAAGCCATCGGAACCCGGTGCCTTCTTTGGGTTGAAGGAGTCCATCGAGTTTTTTAATTCTGCCGCCGTAAACGGTGGGTCGCAAGGATCATCTTGGTCGCCAGAGTTAACGCTTTCTGCTTTGACTCGGATGGATCGATGATGAGCGTTATCACAATCTGGGAGGTCTTCCGGGTAGAAAGTTTCGGCTAGTAACTTTACGGAGCCCCTCGCATCCAGCACGTCACCGTTCCTTTCCAATGGCAAGTCCTCCTCCCTACGCTGCGTCCTGCCTATCACCCTATATATTCCTTCCCAAACCCCCTCCCTATCCTGTTTCTCACAAAACTCCTTCCAACTCTCGGTCTGAGCTTTAGCCGATTCTAACTCGTACTCTTCTTTCAGTTTCAGGTACTCTTCTATGACCTTCGACTTCCGGATTTGGGCGGCACAGCGGATCCTGCGCTTCCTGGTGGCGACGGTCTTCTTCATCTCAGCGAGTCTCTCGGACCACCACGGCAAGGTAAGTTCCTCTTGGACTTTTTTGATCGGTATTGTTAGCTTGCATGCTTCTTCTATTGCCTTTGTAAGGTTATCTGTCATGATGTCGATTTCCTCACTGTATTTAATTTTGTCAATTTCGGCTGCTGTGAATTTGTAATCTATCTTCAATTGGCCAAACTTCTCATGAAATTTGGCCCAATTGGCTTTTTTAGTTGTAAATTTCCTGGTCGTTCTTTCGATTTTGATGCCTTTAGATTTCTTCAAGAGGATCTTAAACGTAATGCCGTTGTGATCCGAGCTCGTGAGGCCTTCGTCAACCCTCCAGTCGTCTATCGAATCCAGTATGTCATTGGAACATGCGGTAATGTCCACGTGACTGCTGTACCGTTTCCCTCCGCGGATAGTGTCGAAGGTCGGAATTTCCCCCCGGTTCAGTATGTTCAGGTTAAGCTCACCGAGAGTTCCTGCCATCTCTTCCCCCCTATGGTCGACCGTCGGGCTGCCCCACCATATGCTCTTCGCATTTGCGTCCCCTCCAACGATCAGTCTCTTGGAGCCGACTGCAAGCCCTATTCGTCTGAGATGTTCTAGGTAGGGCTCGATGGGCTGGTCTGGCTCAAAGTACAAGGAGACAAGCGTGATCTCCCAGTCACTGGTCTGGATTCCCACCACTGAGATGTTATTTGTGGTGAGTTTCGGGTACTGTTTGACTGTAAGGTCGCTGTTAAAGACGGCTATTGCCGCTTTGACAGTCCCTTCTCCTACGCCAGTGTTCTGGAAGATCCTAACGCCCCTGTGACTCCTCATGGCTTTTGCTCCTGCCACGTACGGTTCTTGCAGAAGCGCCACCGCTATTCCGCGCTTCGTAGCCTCTATCAGAAGCTCGTTGGTGGCTAGCTTCTTGCGTTGGAGGTTAGCCTGCAATACTCCATAGGGGGTATTTTGCGTTGGGTTGCCCTTAGCAATACGCTACAGTTGATCTGGCCACGTCATCCCATTTCTTTCGTACAGGGCAATCGTGGCTGAACGCGTTGTGTTGGGTGCCGTGCTCTACCTTCGACTTCGCGCAGTTTCGGCAAGCGGGTAGTGAGCCTGAAAGCCAATCTGGGCACTCTGGTCTCATATGAGGACCGCCGCAGTGGCTACATAAGTCCGCGGGCTCCTTGCAGAACCGCTTACCGTGCCCGAAGCCTAGACAGCGAGTGCATTGGACCAACGGGGACTGATCCTCGATCCTAATGCGCTGGAGGTCGATGTGCACGGTCCCGATTTTTATGGCCCGTAGCCAGATGGTAGGCGAAACGCTGATGATGACGTGGCCAATATGAGGGTTACGTGTCCTTCTCCTGTATTTTACCTCTAACCTGTTTTCCCCAGTGTCGAGGCCGTCAAAAACACCCTTGTTCTGGTTCCTAAGTGCTCTAATGACGTCGTCGTCGGTATTCACAACCAAAACGTTCTTTAGGATCAGAAGCGGGTCTTTGTTTCTAACTTCCTCGACAGTGAGGTCAACTCCTTCTTTTTGAAGTCGGGTTTTTATTTTGCTTCTCTCTTCTTCGGTTTCCAGGCCTATTATAATTTTCCTATCCTTGGCTTTCCTCACCTTTTCCACCTTTATCCACCCATCCTTGGCATTGACCGCTTCCCTTATTCTATTCAGGACTTCGTCACCTGTTTCGGTTTCATCCTTGGACGTAACCACAACAGAATGCAGCGTACTGCGTCTTGGCAGCGAGTTCAAGGGTTGAGCTGCGGCCACACTCGCGTAGGTGCTCTTCTCCAGGAATTCGCTTTGGCAGTCTATTTTCTGTTTAAGCTCCTCTATTTTCTTGCTATTTTCCTCTAGGAGCTTTGATTGTTGTTGTATTGTTTTTAGGATCATAGTATTGTCTCCAGGAGAAGTTGTTTCGCCAGCTGGTGCTTTAAGGTCTGTCGCCAGCGGGCCTGCCTTTGTCATTCGCTGCTTTGCCATTTTTAGCTCCGCCTCAACTTCCTTTACCAATTGGTAAAGTCGTTCTGTTGCTTCGACGATAGCGGTTTTTATCTCCGTCTTTGTGTTTCTGCTGCTGTTAAGGTGGAGCTTTGCCTTTGTTAGGCAGGCTTTGGCCTCCGCAGTTCTGTCTGCATATTTGACCTTTGGCGGTGAGTGCGGTGAGTGCGCTTCCACTGACTTCCTCATTGAGGTCGCGGTCGCCTGCGTCGAAGCAGGCTTCGTTACAGCTTTCGCAGGGCCGGCCTGCGACGTCTTGTTCATTGTTGAGGGAGTTGGGCTGGTGTTTGTAGCTTCCCACTCACCTATGCTGCGTCTTACATTAGGAGGGGCAACTGCCCCCGGTTTTGGCGGTGACTTTTCGTCATTGGTCGCCTTCATGGGTGTTCTAAAGCCGAACATGTCGGAAGGTATGCGTCAATATTACAACTAAGAACGTCAATAGGGACGATAAAATAAAATAAAAAGTAAAATTGTAAACAAAACCGCACAAGACTTAAAAACTATGGTAGAGTCACAAAAAATTTCCTTAAAAACCGTCTAGTAGGACTCTGCCCAGGGTTACAGGGTGTCGGGTAGTTATTTAGGGCTCCACTTAGGCCTTTGTTTCAGTTTCCAGTGTCAAAATATAAATAATTCAACTTTTCGGTAGAGTGGCTCTATGTAGAGTCCGCTCGATGCCGTCAATGGATAGAGCCCGCCAAGCCAGACTCAACAATACCAAACACGAGGTACCTAGCACTAAGGGTTCCGGAGTAATCAGAGTTCAAAAATTCTGGTTACCATCCAAGATGGCGGCCAGAAAGTGGTTAAAACCCGAAAGCTCCGCAACCAGCAGACCGAATTTCCCCGTGCTTGGGCTTATTTTACCTAGCTCGACGAGATCCATGCAATGAAAAGCTTTTCAGGCTGAAAAAATTTTTTTCTCCTGAAAATGCCTGAAAGCCAGTCCACCTATAAAACAAGCGTTAGCCAGTCCCAGTAAAGCGAATCCCGTCGCTCTACGACCCTCCGTTGCGGAGATATGGGTATTTAAAATTTCACCAAGATGGCGGCACAGCTGTCAAAGTTAGTCTTTGACAGGTGATATCTCCGCTTTGGCTGGTTGCAGAACACCCGAGTTTGGACTCTTTCGGCTTGGCCCGACTCGCTCTCTCATGCAAAGCGGCCTCCGGATTCCTGAAAATTTTCAGCCTGAAATCGCCTGAAACCTATTGAGCACGATAGCTTGCGCCCTCCTGAACCAACAATGTTTGAACTGCAACTCTCTACGACCACTGAGTCCGGAGCTACGTTGGGCCAAAGTTTTCCAAAATGGCCGCCCAACTGTCAAATGCCAACTTTAAGTGGCTCTAACTCCGTGACCAATTGTCGGAGAGAGTTGCGGTTTCGAATGTGGGTCTTGCCCCGACCTTGCGTATAGATTAAAATTATTTTCAGCGCTGAAAATTTTCAGCACTGAAAAACGCCTGAAAATAATTTTAAAGAGTTCCGATAAGTGTCCCGCTCAAGATTGTACAAATCCGGGTCTTCTACGCCCAATAACTTCGGAGATATTCACAATTTAAAATTTAACCATTAAAACCAAGATGGCTGAAAAAAGCTATTTCCGTGGGTTTTGAAGTTATTGGGCGCGTCTTTGGGCTTAAACTAATCACAATACACGTATAAAAGTCAATTCTATCACTAAAATTAAATTATTTCTATTTATTTACATTTAATGTTAAAAAATAGCTAAAAATTCAATAACTTTGGGACCGCTAATCAAAAAATTTTGGAAAAAATATCTAAATATTCTATAAATAGTACGCTATTCGATACAATTATATAATTTTGGGGTTTCAGGATTTTTTCAGTCAAAATTTGTATAAATGTAATTTTAACAGTTTTTTAGTTAATACGTTAAATCTAAAAACGCTAAAAATCTAGGATTTTCAGTATGTCTTCTACTGATGAGCGCGCAAAAGATAGCAGTTGAAGATTTTCGAAATTTTTGTTATTTCAGAAGTTATAGCTAGCCAAAGTTTCAATTTTCTAACTGTCATAGAGCTGCGGGTACAAATGATAAAATTCATGTACTTGCAAAATTTGTTCTCTCCCAGGGACCTCTTGCGAACTGCAAAGTTTCAGGCAGCTGACGTGTCTCCTTGAGGTTTTTCAGAGCACGTGCTTTTTTGTTTTTCCTGAATATCTTGAAGAGTACTGTATCAAAGCGTTTTCAGAGTAGGCAGGAAACCAGGTGAAGCTGCTCCGCTATGTTTTTCAAAATAAAAACATGAGGTCATCTATCTTGTTCCGTGGTAAATGCGTAAAGTAGTCCAATTTGGTAAAACTTAACCTCTAAAAAGAGGGTTTTTCAGTGTTTGCACTGCACAGCACTGCAATCCAGTTTGCGTTTTAACTTGGGCGTGTAGGGGCAACTTTCCTCTACACACTGACACTTGATTTATAAAAATCCGAGCACTTTTTACCACTTTTTTGATTTTTCAAGCGCGGAGCGACTCTAAAAACGATCCGACCACCGCGAGGGCTGGGGGGGAACTCCGTTGGGTTAGGTTAGGTTAGGTTAGGTTAGGTTAGGTTCCCCCCCCCCCCAGTGGGTTCCCGCATTGTCGAGGCGGGGGGGCTCAGTAGCCGTGGCTGGGCGGGCCACGGTGAAGCTAAGAGGGACCCAGGCGGGGGCCGCTCGTCCGGGCTGTGCGGTTTAGCCCGACGTAGCGGCCCACGGGTAGGTTGCGGTGCCACAACATCGCGACCTACCTGAGGCGGGCCGCGATGTCTCCCGTGAGGGAGACATTGCGGCTGAGGACAGAGGCCGCGGCGGGAGGGGCTCTCCCTTCCTTCCGCGGCCTTGACGGGGCCGCCACCGTATGATGGCGGACGCGGTGGGGCCGCAGGGGAAGAGGAGTGACGGTGTTTCGTTGCCGCTCTCCCTATCCTCTGCGGCCGTAGCTCCCCCAACGCGGGGGGCTTGCGGGGCCCGCCTTTCAGGCGGGCGTGGGGGCCAACAGGCAACGGGTGCGGGGGCTCCGTTGCCTGTTTTGCACAGGCCTCCACCTTGAGGGACGGGAATGGCCAGGTGTTCCCGGCCATTCCCGTAGCCCCCCAACCTGGGGGGCATGCGGGGCCCGCCATACCATCTTGGCGGGCGTGCGCCGGGAGGGCCGTGGAAGTATTGAATTCCCATAGCCCTCCCATTACGGCGTTTGTAGGAACACCGCTGAGTTTTAGTGGGTATACTGTCCTTCCGACAGGGAGTCCCACATACCCCGTCTCGGTCCCCCGCGGGACGGGGATGCATAAAGCATTTCTCAGCGACAAAAAAAAAAAAAAAAAAAAAAAAGGTTAGGTTCCCCCCCGGTGGGTTCCCGCATTGTCGAGGCGGGGGGGCTCAGTAGCCGTGGCGAGCTGGGCCACGGTGAAGCTAAGAGGAACCCCAGCGGGGGCCGCTCGTCCGGGCTGTGCGGTTTAGCCCGGGACGTAGCGGCCCACGGGTAGGTTGCGGTGCCGCTTGCGCGACATCGTGACCTACCTGAGGCGGGCCGCGATGTCCCCCGTGAGGGAGACATTGCGGCTGAGGACAGAGGCCGCGGCGGGAGGGGTTCTCCCTTCCTTCCGCGGCCTTGACGGGGCCGCCACCGTGAGATGGCGGACGCGGCGGGGCCGCAGGGGAAGAGGAGTGTCGGTGTTTCGTTGCCGCTCTCCCTATCCTCTGCGGCCGTAGCTCCCCCAACACGGGGGGGCATGCGGGGCCCGCCTTTTAGGCGGGCGTGGAGGCCAGCAGGCAACGGGTGCGGGGGCTCCGTTGCCTGTTTTGCACAGGCCTCCACCTTGTGGGACGGGAATGGCCAGGTGTTCCCGGCCATTCCCGTAGCCCCCCAACCTGGGGAGCATGCGGGGCCCGCCATACCATCTTGGCGGGCGTGCGCCGGGAGGGCCGTGGAAGTATTAATTTCCCATAGCCCTCCCATTACGGCGTTTGTAGGAACACCGCTGAGTTTTAGTGGGTATACTGTCCTTCCGACAGGGAGTCCCACATACCCTGTCTCGGTCCCCCGCGAGACGGGGATGCATAAAGCATTTCTCAGCGAGAAAAAAAAAAAAAAAAAAAAAAAAAAGGTTAGGTTAGGTTCCCCCCCGGTGGGTTCCCGCATTGTCGAGGCGGGGGGGCTCAGTAGCCGTGGCGAGCTGGGCCACGGTGAAGCTAAGAGGAACCCCAGCGGGGGCCGCTCGTCCGGGCTGTGCGGTTTAGCCCGGGACGTAGCGGCCCACGGGTAGGTTGCGGTGCCGCTTGCGCGACATCGTGACCTACCTGAGGCGGGCCGCGATGTCCCCCGTGAGGGAGACATTGCGGCTGAGGACAGAGGCCGCGGCGGGAGGGGTTCTCCCTTCCTTCCGCGGCCTTGACGGGGCCGCCACCGTGAGATGGCGGACGCGGCGGGGCCGCAGGGGAAGAGGAGTGTCGGTGTTTCGTTGCCGCTCTCCCTATCCTCTGCGGCCGTAGCTCCCCCAACGCGGGGGGCTTGCGGGGCCCGCCTTTTAGGCGGGCGTGGAGGCCAGCAGGCAACGGGAGCGGGGGCTCCGTTGCCTGTTTTGCACAGGCCTCCACCTTGTGGGACGGGAATGGCCAGGTGTTCCGGGCCATTCCCGTAGCCCCCCAACCTGGGGGGCATGCGGGGCCCGCCATACCATCTTGGCGGGCGTGCGCCGGGAGGGCCGTGGAAGTATTGATTTCCCATAGCCCTCCCATTACGGCGTTTGTAGGAACACCGCTGAGTTTTAGTGGGTATACTGTCCTTAATCCGACAGGGAGTCCCACATACCCCGTCTCGGTCCCCCGCGAGACGGGGATGCATAAAGCATTTCTCAGCGAGAAAAAAAAAAAAAAAAAAAAAAAAAAAAAAAAAAGGTTAGGTTAGGTTCCCCCCCGGTGGGTTCCCGCATTGTCGAGGCGGGGGGGCTCAGTAGCCGTGGCGAGCTGGGCCACGGTGAAGCTAAGAGGAACCCCAGCGGGGGCCGCTCGTCCGGGCTGTGCGGTTTAGCCCGACGTAGCGGCCCACAGGTAGGTTGCGGTGCCGCGACATCGTGACCTACCTGAGGCGGGCCGCGATGTCCCCCGTGAGGGAGACATTGCGGCTGAGGATAGAGGCCGCGGCGGGAGGGGTTCTCCCTTCCTTCCGCGGCCTTGACGGGGCCGCCACCGTTAGATGGCGGACGCGGCGGGGCCGCAGGGGAAGAGGAGTGTCGGTGTTTCGTTGCCGCTCTCCCTATCCTCTGCGGCCGTAGCTCCCCCAACGCGGGGGGCTTGCGGGGCCCGCCTTTTAGGCGGGCGTGGAGGCCAGCAGGCAACGGGTGCGGGGGCTCCGTTGCCTGTTTTGCACAGGCCTCCACCTTGTGGGACGGGAATGGCCAGGTGTTCCCGGCCATTCCCGTAGCCCCCCAACCTGGGGGGCATGCGGGGCCCGCCATACCATCTTGGCGGGCGTGCGCCGGGAGGGCCGTGGAAGTATTGATTTCCCATAGCCCTCCCACTACGGCGTTTGCAGGAACACCGCTGAGTTTTAGTGGGTATACTGTCCTTCCGACAGGGAGTCCCACATACCCCGTCTCGGTCCCCCGCGAGACGGGGATGCATAAAGCATTTCTCAGCGAGAAAAAAAAAAAAAAAAAAAAAAAAAAAAAAAAAAAAAAAAAAAAAGGTTAGGTTAGGTTAGGTTAGGTTCCCCCCCGGTGGGTTCCCGCATTGTCGAGGCGGGGGGGCTCAGTAGCCGTGGCTAGGCGGGCCACGGTGAAGCTAAGAGGGACCCAGGCGGGGGCCGCTCGTCCGGGCTGTGCGGTTTAGCCCGACGTAGCGGCCCACGGGTAGGTTGCGGTGCCACAACATCGCGACCTACCTGAGGCGGGCCGCGATGTCCCCCGTGAGGGAGACATTGCGGCTGAGGATAGAGGCCGCGGCGGGAGGGGCTCTCCCTTCCTTCCGCGGCCTTGACGGGGCCGCCACCGTTAGATGGCGGACGCGGCGGGGCCGCAGGGGAAGAGGAGTGTCGGTGTTTCGTTGCCGCTCTCCCTATCCTCTGCGGCCGTAGCTCCCCCAACGCGGGGGGCTTGCGGGGCCCGCCTTTTAGGCGGGCGTGGAGGCCAGCAGGCAACGGGTGCGGGGGCTCCGTTGCCTGTTTTGCACAGGCCTCCACCTTGAGGGACGGGAATGGCCAGGTGTTCCCGGCCATTCCCGTAGCCCCCCAACCTGGGGGGCATGCGGGGCCCGCCATACCACCTTGGCGGGCGTGCGCCGGGAGGGCCGTGGAAGTATTGAATTCCCATAGCCCTCCCATTACGGCGTTTGTAGGAACACCGCTGAGTTTTAGTGGGTATACTGTCCTTCCGACAGGGAGTCCCACATACCCCGTCTCGGTCCCCCGCGGGACGGGGATGCATAAAGCATTTCTCAGCGACAAAAAAAAAAAAAAAAAAAAAAGGTTAGGTTAGGTTCCCCCCCGGTGGGTTCCCGCATTGTCGAGGCGGGGGGGCTCAGTAGCCGTGGCGAGCTGGGCCACGGTGAAGCTAAGAGGAACCCCAGCGGGGGCCGCTCGTCCGGGCTGTGCGGTTTAGTCCGGGACGTAGCGGCCCACGGGTAGGTTGCGGTGCCGCTTGCGCGACATCGTGACCTACCTGAGGCGGGCCGCGATGTCCCCCGTGAGGGAGACATTGCGGCTGAGGATAGAGGCCGCGGCGGGAGAGGCTCTCCCTCCTTCCGCGGCCTTGACGGGGCCGCCACCGTATGATGGCGGACGCGGCGGGGCCGCAGGGGAAGAGGAGTGTCGGTGTTTCGTTGCCGCTCTCCCTATCCTCTGCGGCCGTAGCTCCCCCAACGCGGGGGGCATGCGGGGCCCGCCTTCCAGGCGGGCGTGGAGGCCAGCAGGCAACGGGTGCGGGGGCTCACTTGCCTGTTTTGCACAGGCCTCCACCTTGTGGGACGGGAATGGCCAGGTGTTCCCGGCCATTCCCGTAGTCCCCCAACCTGGGGGGCATGCGGGGCCCGCCATACCATCTTGGCGGGCGTGCGCCGGGAGGGCCGTGGAAGTATTGATTTCCCATAGCCCTCCCATTACGGCGTTTGTAGGAACACCGCTGAGTTTTAGTGGGTATACTGTCCTTCCGACAGGGAGTCCCACATACCCCGTCTCGGTCCCCCGCGAGACGGGGATGCATAAAGCATTTCTCAGCGAGAAAAAAAAAAAAAAAAAAAAAAAGGTTAGGTTAGGTTAGGTTCCCCCCCAGTGGGTTCCCGCATTGTCGAGGCGGGGGGGCTCAGTAGCCGTGGCTGGGCGGGCCACGGTGAAGCTAAGAGGGACCCAGGCGGGGGCCGCTCGTCCGGGCTGTGCGGTTTAGCCCGACGTAGCGGCCCACAGGTAGGTTGCGGTGCCTGCGACATCGCGACCTACCTGAGGCGGGCCGCGATGTCCCCCGTGAGGGAGACATTGCGGCTGAGGATAGAGGCCGCGGCGGGAGGGGCTCTCCCTTCCTTCCGCGGCCTTGACGGGGCCGCCACCGTTAGATGGCGGACGCGGCGGGGCCGCAGGGGAAGAGGAGTGTTCGGTGTTTCGTTGCCGCTCTCCCTATCCTCTGCGGCCGTAGCTCCCCCAACGCGGGGGGCTTGCGGGGCCCGCCTTTTAGGCGGGCGTGGAGGCCAGCAGGCAACGGGTGCGGGGGCTCCGTTGCCTGTTTTGCACAGGCCTCCACCTTGTGGGACGGGAATGGCCAGGTGTTCCCGGCCATTCCCGTAGCCCCCCAACCTGGGGGGCATGCGGGGCCCGCCATACCATCTTGGCGGGCGTGCGCCGGGAGGGCCGTGGAAGTATTGATTTCCCATAGCCCTCCCATTACGGCGTTTGCAGGAACACCGCTGAGTTTTAGTGGGTATACTGTCCTTCCGACAGGGAGTCCCACATACCCCGTCTCGGTCCCCCGCGAGACGGGGATGCATAAAGCATTTCTCAGCGAGAAAAAAAAAAAAAAAAAGGTTAGGTTAGGTTGGGGGATCCCCCACAGCGCATACTTCCACGTAGTATCCCCTGGGCAACGTCGTGTCTGACCACCGTAACGGAGTGGCAGACCGGCGGCTAAAGTGCGCTGTGACTTCGTTGATTTTAGTGCGGACGTCAACGAAAATGAGTAAGAAACCAATGCGGGACGCCTCTGGGCGTTTTGCCAGTTTTAACAAAGATTTTAACCTTGTAAATAATTTTAACGATTTTAACCCTGTAAATAATTTTAATGATTTTAACCATAGTTGTAAGTCGAATCGCTCCTCCCAGAGCGATTCAAACGGCCCTTCTCAGGGCCAACCCAACGGCCCTTCTCAGGGCCAACCCAACAGCTCTTCTCAGGGCCACGCCGATGACGCTCAGGCGTCGGAAGCTGACCGCGCACCGTCTGCGGCTAGCTTGTTTCGTTGGGCAGACGAGATTTCGGATTCCGACGATACCAATCTGGACACGTCGGTGTCCGAAATTGACCGCTGCAATCGTAAGAGGGCCTATATGAGGCTCGGGTCCGGGGGCTCCTCAGAGTCGGTCGGAGATAAGGCCGGAAAGAAGTCGAAGCCCAAAAAGGCTTCGACTTCAAAAGAGGTGGATACCCACGATGTGGGCTTGCTGGTCGCTGAGCGCCAGCTAAATCTGGCCAAAAAGGCGCAGCTCCAGCAAGACCTGGAAGAGAGGGTCGCTGCGAAGGAGCGCCAGGCGCAAACCGCCAGGGCGAGGGCTGGCTATGGGGCATCTAGTGTCCTGTACGCTGACCACTCCCTGGCGGAACTGGAGCGCATGGCGCAGGAGGACAGAGAGGAGGTCCTGGAGGTCGCCTCAAAGTCCTCCAACCTGAAAGGGACCTTCCAGAAGGCCCTCAAATGCCGGGCCGCCAGCTTGCACGGCATTGTGCGAGAGCTGCTACAGCGGACGGCCACGGACGAGACGCGGCAGCTGCAGGCGAAGGTGGATCGCCTGCAGGCTGAGGTCAGCCAGCTGCACCAGAAGCTGGCTGACGCCACGGCTCGGCCTGCCCAACCTGCCCCAGGTCCGGTGGTAGGAGGCTCCTCCTCCCCTTCCAACCTTGAGGAGATCCTCCGAAAGGTGGTGATGGAGGAGAGGGCCTTCACCAGAGCCTGCTTCGCAGGCATTGAGGACCGGCTCCTTCCGGAAAAGCGGCTTCGCCCGCCGCTAGCCGCGGATAAGCCGACACCGAGGGAGCCGGAACCTGCGCCTGTAGCAGGCCCGGCAGCGGGTGGGCAGCCCCATGCCCCGAAGCCCTCCAAGGGCAAAGGCAAGGGCAAGACGACCAAGGCGGCTCCCCAAACCCCCACCACAAGCGCGGAGGGAGTAGCTGGGTCATCTGCCAATCCACCAGCGGCAGCACCAGCAGCGGACGCCTTTCTTCCCTCCACCACCCCGTCCAACCAGTCGTGGACGGAAGTGGTCAAGAGAGGGAAGAAGAAGGGAGGGGCCAAGTCGGCCCCCAAGCCCGCTGCGACTGCCCCTGCAGCCAAAGGGGCTCCCGCCGGCGGGAGGAAGCTGGTTCCTCCCAAAACCGCGGCCGTTGTGGTGACCCTCACCCCGGCGGCCGTGGAGCGGGGAGAGACGTACGAGTCCGTTCTAAGACGGGCTCGTACCAACGCTGATCCCTCCCAGCTGGGGATCAGCAATATAAGGTGCCGCCGAACCCTAACCGGGGCTCGAATATTCGAGTTCTCGGGGGAAAAGCGCGGCACCAATGCGGACCTCTTCGCAACAAAGTTGCAAGAGGTCATCGCGGACAGTGCGACTGTAGTGAAGCCCGTCAAGACCGCATCCTTGGAGGTGACCGATCTGGACGATTCGGTCACCAAGGAGGATGTGGTGGCGGCCGTCGCGGCGGCTGGAGGCTGCGACGCTGGCGCGGTAAAGGGGGGAGCCATCCGGCTGGGCCGCCGCGGCATGGGCATCATCCGTGTCGAGTGCCCAGTCGCCGCGGCTGCGGCCGTCCTTGCTGCGACCAATGGACGGCTGCTCGTGGGGCTCAGCTCGGCTGTGGTCCGGGCACTTGAGGACCAGCCTACGCGGTGCTTCAAGTGCTTCGCGTTCGGCCACACCCGAGCCACGTGTCCCTCCAAGTCCGACTGGGGAGACGCCTGCTACCAGTGCGGGCAGGAGGGACACACGAGTGCCACGTGCCGCGCCACCACGCCACACTGCAAGGCGTGTGCCGCCACTGGCCGCCCCGCGGACCACAGGATGACGGGCAAGAATTGTAAGCCCCCCGTGAGGAAGGGCATAGTGCCGGCGCAGGTTCGCCCTGTTGCCACCACCGCCGCCGCCATCGTCGCCGCCGCAGCTCCAGCGGCGGTATCTGAGGAGGGTGCAATGTCGGAATAATGCCAGGTTCCGACTACAGCATCCTCCAGGCGAACACCAACCACTGCAAAGCGGCCCAGGACCTGGTAGTGCAGGTCATGGCCGAGTGGTTGGTGAACGTAGCGGTGGTCGCCGAGCCCTACTCGATCCCCAGCAGCTGGCTGGGTGACGAGGACGACTCGGTGGCACTAGCGGCGCGGTCTTCCACGGACTCCCCTCCCCTCTCGCTATTAGAGAGAGGACCGGGATACGTGGCCGCCGCGTGGGGAGACATAGCCCTTGTGGGGGTATATTTCTCCCCAAACCGCCCACTCCAGGACTTTGAGAATTTTCTCGGAGTCCTGGCCGCCGTGGTCGGCAGGGCGGTTCCGCGTCAGGTCTCCGTACTGGGAGACCTGAATGCCAAGTCGGTGAGCTGGGGCAACCCGGCCACCGACGCCCGCGGGCGGGCGGTGGAGCTGTGGGCAGCCTCCTCTGGACTCTCCCTCTTGAACAGAGGAAGCGTCCAGACATGCGTGCGGCGTCGGGGTGGCTCAATAGTGGACGTCACTTTCGCCACCCCGGCGTTAGCCGCGCGCGTGCTGAACTGGCGGGTGGACCTGGTGGAGACCATGTCGGACCACCGCTACGTGCGGTTCGACATCTCCACCAGGGGCCCAGGAGCGATGCGGCCCATCTCGGGGCGATCACCGTTCCCGCGGTGGGCTCTCACCCGCCTGGACAGGGAGGCAGCGGCGGAGGCGGCGTTCATCCAGGACTGGCTTTCGCCGCCTACCGCCGGCCTGGACGTGGACACCGCAGCGGGGCAGCTTCGGGAGTGTCTGACCGAGGTATGCAACTCTAGCATGCCTCGGTCTCGCCGACCACCACCCAAACGCGCCGTTTACTGGTGGTCGGCGGAGCTGGCGGGGCTCCGAGCAGCTTGCGTGGGGGCAAGGAGGGCCTACACGCGGAGTCGGCGGCGGCGTCGACGGGACCGGGCCGACGAGGACCACCTCTACGACTTGTACGTGGAGGCAAAACAGGTCCTCGATCGGGCCATCGCCGCTGCCAAAGACTCGGCGAGAGCCGAGCTGCTGGAGGGTCTCGACAACGACCCCTTCGGGAGACCATACAAGGCGGCGCGCAACAAATTGCGCCCCTTTGGTCCCCCGGTTGCCGAGACCCTGGAGCCCTCATTTCTGGACGGGGTGGTTCAGTCCCTGTTCCCGGGCAGGGACAACTTCACCCCGCCAGTGATGTGTGGAGCCCCGCTAGCGGACGAGGAGGAAGAGGAGCCCCCTCCTGTCACGGAGTCGGAACTTGGCGCGGCGGTCCTCCGTATCCGCGCCAAGAAGACGGCTCCAGGCCCCGACGGCATCCCCGCGAGAGTGGTGGCAATCGCTGCCACTCGGATGGAGGAAAGGTTTCGGGAACTCTTCAGCGCATGTCTAGCGACTGGGAGGTTCCCGAAACCTTGGAAGGAAGGGCAGTTGTGCCTCCTCCGCAAGGAGGGCCGCCCAGCGGATTCCCCCTCGGCATACCGGCCCATCGTTTTACTCGATGAGGTCGGCAAAATGTTTGAGGGGATAATGGCGGCTCGCCTGAAGGGCCACCTGCGGGGTATCGGGCCGGACTTGTCGGACGCTCAGTTCGGTTTTCGGGCTGAGCGTTCGACGGTGGACGCGCTGGCCTGGCTTAAGGGTCAGGCGAAGGACGCGATGGAGGCGGGGGACGGATTGTTGGCGGTGTCATTCGACATAGCCAACGCCTTCAACTCCGTTCCTCACTCCACCATCCTCGAGGCGCTCCGGTTCCACGGAGTGCCTCGATACATGCGCAGTCTGCTGGCCAGCTACCTGGAGGATCGGGCGATCCTCCTGGTAGACAGGACTGGCCAAGTCCGGCGGTACGCCGTCGAAGCCGGTGTTCCACAGGGGTCAGTCATAGGACCTCTCCTCTGGAACATCGGCTACGATTGGCTCTTGCGGGGAACTCTCCTCCGAGGCACGAGTGTCGTCTGCTACGCGGACGACACTCTCCTCACCGCCCGGGGGGGGAGTTTCAGGGAGGCGGCCAACTTGGCCTCGGCGGGCGGATCCTTGGTCGCGGCGAGGATCCGCCGCCTAGGTCTGAAGGTGGCGCTGCACAAGACCGAGGCCGTGTTCTTCCACGGACCTCGGCAGCGCCCCCCACCTGACGCCCACATTTTCGTGGAGGGCGTCAGAATCGAGGTCAAGGCCCAGATGAAATATCTGGGCCTTGTGATCGACAGCAGGTGGCGCTTCGGCCCGCATTTTAGCGGGCTGTCGTCGCGCCTGCTGAAGACGGCGGGGGCGCTATCATGGCTGCTCCCCAACTTGGGGGGGCCCAGCCCACGATGCCGGCAACTCTACGCCGGCATCCTAAAGAGTATGGCCCTCTACGGGGCCCCTATTTGGGAGGACGCCCTCCAACGGCGGGAGAACGCCGCCGCCTTGCGGGCACCGCAGAGGGCCATAGCCCAGCGGGTAGCGCGGGCCTACCGCACGGTGGGCTTTGCGGCAGCGTGCGCTCTGGCCAGCACCCCTCCTTGGGAACTCGAGGCGTGGGTGCTCGCCAGAGTGTACGAATGGACGGCGGGGCGGAGAGCGAGAGGAGATCGCACCGCCCCGGAAGAGCGGGAGGCCGTCCGGCGGGAGGCGAGGGACGCCATCGTCCTCCATTGGACGGGGGACCTCGCCACCGCAGCCTTTGGCCGCCGAACCCTCGACGCGCTTGGGCCGGTCCTGCGAGACTGGCTCGAGCGGTCGCACGGGCTCCTCTCGTTCCGTCTGGTGCAGGTGCTGACCGGACACGGTTGTTTCGGATCGTACCTGCACCAGATCGGACGGGAGGAGACGCCGTCGTGCCACGACTGTGGCGCGGCGGAGGACACGGCGCAGCACACCCTCGAGGTGTGCCAGTCGTGGTCCGAGCCGCGCTGCAGTCTCACGGCGGCGATCGGACCGGACCTCTCACTCCCCGGTTTGGTAAACGCCATGCTGAGGGATGAGGGGTCCTGGGCGGCAGTCGCCTCCTTCTGCGAACACGTCATGTCCCAGAAGGAGGCGGCGGAGCGCGCGCGGGAGGAAGATCCTCACGCGGCGCTGCTCCGAAGGCGGAGGAGGGGTCGAAGAAGACGTCAGTTTGACGGTCATCTCCGACTCCTCCCAGGTGGAGGCCAGCAGGCAACGGGTGCGGGGGCACCCTTGCCTGCATCGCACAGGCCTCCACCAGTGTCGGACGGGAATGGCCAGGTGTTCCCGGTCATTCCCATAGCCCCCCAACCCGGGGGGCATGCGGGGCCTGCCAACTAGGCGGGCTTGCGCCGGGAGGGTTGTGGACGTCATGGTCTCCCATAACCCTCCCATCACGGCGCCGCGGGAACACCGCTGAGTTTTAGTGGGTATACTGTCATTCGGACAGGGAGTCCCACATACCCCGTCTCGTCCCCCCACGAGTCGGGCATGCATAAAGCATTTCTCAGCGTCAAAAAAAAAAAAAAAAAAAAAAGGTTAGGTTAGGTTAGGTTCCCCCCCGGTGGGTTCCCGCATTGTCGAGGCGGGGGGGCTCAGTAGCCGTGGCGAGCTGGGCCACGGTGAAGCTAAGAGGAACCCCAGCGGGGGCCGCTCGTCCGGGCTGTGCGGTTTAGCCCGACGTAGCGGCCCACGGGTGGGTTGCGGTGCCGCTTGCGCGACATCGCGACCTACCTGAGGCGGGCCGCGATGTCCCCCGTGAGGGAGACATTGTGGCTGAGGACAGAGGCCGCGGCGGGAGGGGTTCTCCCTTCCTTCCGCGGCCTTGACGGGGCCGCCACCGTGAGATGGCGGACGCGGCGGGGCCGCAGGGGAACAGGAGTGTCGGTGTTTCGTTGCCGCTCTCCCTATCCTCTGCGGCCGTAGCTCCCCCAACGCGGGGGGCATGCGGGGCCCGCCTTTCAGGCGGGCGTGGAGGCCAGCAGGCAACGGGTGCGGGGGCTCCGTTGCCTGTTTTGCACAGGCCTCCACCTTGTGGGACGGGAATGGCCAGGTGTTCCCGGCCATTCCCGTAGCCCCCCAACCTGGGGGGCGTGCGGGGCCCGCCATACCATCTTGGCGGGCGTGCGCCGGGAGGGCCGTGGAAGTAATTGATTTCCCATAGCCCTCCCATTACGGCGTTTGTAGGAACACCGCTGAGTTTTAGTGGGTATACTGTCCTTCCGACAGGGAGTCCCACATACCCCGTCTCGGTCCCCCGCGAGACGGGGATGCATAAAGCATTTCTCAGCGAGAAAAAAAAAAAAAAAAAAAAAAAAAAAAAAAAAAAAAAAAAAAAAAAAAAAGGTTAGGTTAGGTTGCCCCCCCAGTGGGTTCCCGCATTGTCGAGGCGGGGGGGCTCAGTAGCCGTGGCTGGGCGGGCCACGGTGAAGCTAAGAGGGACCCAGGCGGGGGCCGCTCGTCCGGGCTGTGCGGTTTAGCCCGACGTAGCGGCCCACAGGTAGGTTGCGGTGCCTGCGACATCGCGACCTACCTGAGGCGGGCCGCGATGTCCCCCGTGAGGGAGACATTGCGGCTGAGGATAGAGGCCGCGGCGGGAGGGGCTCTCCCTTCATTCCGCGGCCTTGACGGGGCCGCCACCGTTAGATGGCGGACGCGGCGGGGCCGCAGGGGAAGAGGAGTGTTCGGTGTTTCGTTGCCGCTCTCCCTATCCTCTGCGGCCGTAGCTCCCCCAACGCGGGGGGCTTGCGGGGCCCGCCTTTTAGGCGGGCGTGGAGGCCAGCAGGCAACGGGTGCGGGGGCTCCGTTGCCTGTTTTGCACAGGCCTCCACCTTGTGGGACGGGAATGGCCAGGTGTTCCCGGCCATTCCCGTAACCCCCCAACCTGGGGGGCATGCGGGGCCCGCCATACCATCTTGGCGGGCGTGCGCCGGGAGGGCCGTGGAAGTATTGATTTCCCATAGCCCTCCCATTACGGCGTTTGCAGGAACACCGCTGAGTTTTAGTGGGTATACTGTCGTTCCGACAGGGAGTCCCACATACCCCGTCTCGGTCCCCCGCGGGACGGGGATGCATAAAGCATTTCTCAGCGAGAAAAAAAAAAAAAAAAAAAAAAAAAAAAAAAAAAAAAAAAAAAAAAAAAAAAAAAAAAAAGGTTAGGTTAGGTTAGGTTAGGTTAGGTTAGGTTAGGTTAGGTTCCCCCCCCCCCAGTGGGTTCCCCCCCCCAGTGGGTTCCCGCATTGTCGAGGCGGGGGGGCTCAGTAGCCGTGGCTGGGCGGGCCACGGTGAAGCTAAGAGGGACCCAGGCGGGGGCCGCTCGTCCGGGCTGTGCGGTTTAGCCCGACGTAGCGGCCCACGGGTAGGTTGCGGTGCCGCTTGCGCGACATCGTGACCTACCTGAGGCGGGCCGCGATGTCCCCCGTGAGGGAGACATTGCGGCTGAGGATAGAGGCCGCGGCGGGAGAGGCTCTCCCTCCTTCCGCGGCCTTGACGGGGCCGCCACCGTATGATGGCGGACGCGGCGGGGCCGCAGGGGAAGAGGAGTGTCGGTGTTTCGTTGCCGCTCTCCCTATCCTCTGCGGCCGTAGCTCCCCCAACGCGGGGGGCATGCGGGGCCCGCCTTTCAGGCGGGCGTGGAGGCCAGCAGGCAACGGGTGCGGGGGCTCCGTTGCCTGTTTTGCACAGGCCTCCACCTTGAGGGACGGGAATGGCCAGGTGTTCCCGGCCATTCCCGTAGCCCCCCAACCTGGGGGGCATGCGGGGCCCGCCATACCATCTTGGCGGGCGTGCGCCGGGAGGGCCGTGGAAGTATTGATTTCCCATAGCCCTCCCATTACGGCGTTTGTAGGAACACCGCTGAGTTTTAGTGGGTATACTGTCCTTTCCGACAGGGAGTCCCACATACCCCGTCTCGGTCCCCCGCGGGACGGGGATGCATAAAGCATTTCTCAGCGAGAAAAAAAAAAAAAAAAAAAAAAAAAAAAAAAAAAGGTTAGGTTCCCCCCCAGTGGGTTCCCGCATTGTCGAGGCGGGGGGGCTCAGTAGCCGTGGCTAGGCGGGCCACGGTGAAGCTAAGAGGGACCCAAGCGGGGGGCCGCTCGTCCGGGCTGTGCGGTTTAGCCCGACGTAGCGGCCCACGGGTAGGTTGCGGTGCCACAACATCGCGACCTACCTGAGGCGGGCCGCGATGTCTCCCGTGAGGGAGACATTGCGGCTGAGGACAGAGGCCGCGGCGGGAGGGGCTCTCCCTTCCTTCCGCGGCCTTGACGGGGCCGCCACCGTTAGATGGCGGACGCGGCGGGGCCGCAGGGGAAGAGGAGTGTTCGGTGTTTCGTTGCCGCTCTCCCTATCCTCTGCGGCCGTAGCTCCCCCAACGTGGGGGGCTTGCGGGGCCCGCCTTTTAGGCGGGCGTGGAGGCCAGCAGGCAACGGGCGCGGGGGCTCTGTTGCCTGTTTTGCACAGGCCTCCACCTTGTGGGACGGGAATGGCCAGGTGTTCCCGGCCATTCCCGTAGCCCCCCAACCTGGGGGGCATGCGGGGCCCGCCATACCATCTTGGCGGGCGTGCGCCGGGAGGGCCGTGGAAGTATTGAATTCCCATAGCCCTCCCATTACGGCGTTTGCAGGAACACCGCTGAGTTTTAGTGGGTATACTGTCGTTCCGACAGGGAGTCCCACATACCCCGTCTCGGTCCCCCGCGGGACGGGGATGCATAAAGCATTTCTCAGCGAGAAAAAAAAAAAAAAAAAAAAAAAAAAAAAAAAAAAAAAAAAAAAAAAAAAAAAAAAAAAAAAAAAAAAAAAGGTTAGGTTAGGTTAGGTTAGGTTAGGTTAGGTTAGGTTAGGTTCCCCCCCAGTGGGTTCCCGCATTGTCGAGGCGGGGGGGCTCAGTAGCCGTGGCTGGGCGAGCCACGGTGAAGCTAAGAGGGACCCAGGCGGGGGCCGCTCGTCCGGGCTGTGCGGTTTAGCTCGGGACGTAGCGGCCCACGGGTAGGTTGCGGTGCCACAACATCGCGACCTACCCGAGGCGGGCCGCGATGTCTCCCGTGAGGGAGACATTGCGGCTGAGGACAGAGGCCGCGGCGGGAGGGGCTCTCCCTTCCTTCCGCGGCCTTGACGGGGCCGCCACCGTTAGATGGCGGACGCGGCGGGGCCGCAGGGGAAGAGGAGTGTTCGGTGTTTCGTTGCCGCTCTCCCTATCCTCTGCGGCCGTAGCTCCCCCAACGCGGGGGGCTTGCGGGGCCCGCCTTTTAGGCGGGCGTGGAGGCCAGCAGGCAACGGGTGCGGGGGCTCCGTTGCCTGTTTTGCACAGGCCTCCACCTTGAGGGACGGGAATGGCCAGGTGTTCCCGGCCATTCCCGTAGCCCCCCAACCTGGGGGGCATGCGGGGCCCGCCATACCACCTTGGCGGGCGTGCGCCGGGAGGGCCGTGGAAGTATTGAATTCCCATAGCCCTCCCATTACGGCGTTTGTAGGAACACCGCTGAGTTTTAGTGGGTATACTGTCCTTCCGACAGGGAGTCCCACATACCCCGTCTCGGTCCCCCGCGGGACGGGGATGCATAAAGCATTTCTCAGCGACAAAAAAAAAAAAAAAAAAAAAAAAAAAAAAAAAAAAGGTTAGGTTAGGTTAACGCCTTCAACTCCGTTCCTCACTCCACCATCCTCGAGGCGCTCCGGTTCCACGGAGTGCCTCGATACATGCGCAGTCTGCTGGCCAGCTACCTGGAGGATCGGGCGATCCTCCTGGTAGATAGGACTGGCCAAGTCCGGCGGTACGCCGTCGAAGCCGGTGTTCCACAGGGGTCAGTCATAGGACCTCTCCTCTGGAACATCGGCTACGATTGGCTCTTGCGGGGAACTCTCCTCCGAGGCACGAGTGTCGTCTGCTACGCGGACGACACTCTCCTCACCGCCCGGGGGGGGAGTTTCAGGGAGGCGGCCAACTTGGCCTCGGCGGGCGGATCCTTGGTTGCAGCGAGGATCCGCCGCCTAGGTCTGAAGGTGGCGCTGCACAAGACCGAGGCCGTGTTCTTCCACGGGCCTCGGCAGCGCCCCCCACCTGACGCCCACATCTTCGTGGAGGGCGTCAGAATCGAGGTCAAGGCCCAGATGAAATATCTGGGCCTTGTGCTCGACAGCAGGTGGCGCTTCGGCCCGCATTTTAGCGGGCTGTCGTCGCGCCTGCTGAAGACGGCGGGGGCGCTCTCGTGGCTGCTCCCCAACTTGGGGGGGCCCAGCCCACGATGCCGGCAACTCTACGCCGGCATCCTGAAGAGCATGGCCCTCTACGGGGCCCCTATTTGGGAGGACGCTCTCCAACGGCGGGAGAACGCCGCCGCCTTGCGGGCACCGCAGAGGGCCATAGCCCAGCGGGTAGCGCGGGCCTACCGCACGGTAGGCTTTGCAGCAGCGTGCGCTCTGGCCAGCACCCCTCCTTGGGAACTCGAGGCGTGGGTGCTCGCCAGAGTGTACGAATGGACGGCGGGGCGGAGAGCGAGAGGAGATCGCACCGCCCCGGAAGAGCGGGAGGCCGTCCGGCGGGAGGCGAGGGACGCCATCGTCCTCCATTGGACGGGGGACCTCGCCACCGCAGCCTTTGGCCGCCGAACCCTCGACGCGCTTGGGCCGGTCCTGCGAGACTGGCTCGAGCGGTCGCACGGGGTCCTTTCGTTCCGTCTGGTGCAGGTGCTGTCCGGACACGGTTGTTTCGGATCGTACCTGCACCGAATCGGACGGGAGGAGTCGCCGTCGTGCCCCGACTGTGGCGCGGCGGAGGACACGGCGCAGCACACCCTCGAGGTGTGCCCGTCGTGGTCCGAGCCGCGCTGCAGTCTCACGGCGGCGATCGGACCGGACCTCTCACTCCCCGGTTTGGTAAACGCCATGCTGAGGGATGAGGGGTCCTGGGCGGCAGTCGCCTCCTTCTGCGAACACGTCATGTCCCAGAAGGAGGCGGCGGAGCGCGCGCGGGAGGAGGATCCTCACGCGGCGCTGCTCCGAAGGCGGAGGAGGGGTCGGAGAAGACGTCAGTTTGACGGTCATCTCCGACTCCTCCCAGGTGGAGGCCAGCAGGCAACGGGTGCGGGGGCACCCTTGCCTGCATCGCACAGGCCTCCACCAGTGTCGGACGGGAATGGCCAGGTGTTCCCGGCCATTCCCGTAGCCCCCCAGCCCGGGGGGCATGCGGGGCCTGCCAACTAGGCGGGCTTGCGCCGGGAGGGTTGTGGACGTCATGGTCTCCCACGACCCTCCCATCACGGCGCCGCGGGAACACCGCTGAGTTTTAGTGGGTATACTGTCATTCGGACAGGGAGTCCCACATACCCCGTCTCGGTCCCCCGCGAGACGGGGATGCATAAAGCATTTCTCAGCGAGAAAAAAAAAAAAAAAAAAAAAAAAAAAAAAAGGTTAGGTTAGGTTCCCCCCCGGTGGGTTCCCGCATTGTCGAGGCGGGGGGGCTCAGTAGCCGTGGCGAGCTGGGCCACGGTGAAGCTAAGAGGAACCCCAGCGGGGGCCGCTCGTCCGGGCTGTGCGGTTTAGCCCGGGACGTAGCGGCCCACGGGTAGGTTGCGGTGCCGCTTGCGCGACATCGTGACCTACCCGAGGCGGGCCGCGATGTCCCCCGTGAGGGAGACATTGCGGCTGAGGACAGAGGCCGCGGCGGGAGGGGTTCTCCCTTCCTTCCGCGGCCTTGACGGGGCCGCCACCGTGAGATGGCGGACGCGGCGGGGCCGCAGGGGAAGAGGAGTGTCGGTGTTTCGTTGCCGCTCTCCCTATCCTCTGCGGCCGTAGCTCCCCCAACGCGGGGGGCTTGCGGGGCCCGCCTTTCAGGCGGGCGTGGAGGCCAGCAGGCAACGGGAGCGGGGGCTCCGTTGCCTGTTTTGCACAGGCCTCCATCTTGTGGGACGGGAATGGCCAGGTGTTCCCGGCCATTCCCGTAGCCCCCCAACCTGGGGGGCATGCGGGGCCCGCCATACCATCTTGGCGGGCGTGCGCCGGGAGGGCCGTGGAAGTATTGATTTCCCATAGCCCTCCCATTACGGCGTTTGCAGGAACACCGCTGAGTTTTAGTGGGTATACTGTCCTTCCGACAGGGAGTCCCACATACCCCGTCTCGGTCCCCCGCGGGACGGGGATGCATAAAGCATTTCTCAGCGAGAAAAAAAAAAAAAAAAAAAAAAAAAAAAAAAAAAAAAAAAAAAAAAAGGTTAGGTTAGGTTTCCCCCCCAGTGGGTTCCCGCATTGTCGAGGCGGGGGGGCTCAGTAGCCGTGGCTGCGCGAGCCACGGTGAAGCTAAGAGGGACCCAGGCGGGGGCCGCTCGTCCGGGCTGTGCGGTTTAGCCCGGGACGTAGCGGCCCACGGGTAGGTTGCGGTGCCGCTTGCGCGACATCGTGACCTACCTGAGGCGGGCCGCGATGTCCCCCGTGAGGGAGACATTGCGGCTGAGGATAGAGGCCGCGGCGAGAGGGGCTCTCCCTTCCTTCCGCGGCCTTGACGGGGCCGCCACCGTGAGATGGCGGACGCGGCGGGGCCGCAGGGGAAGAGGAGTGTCGGTGTTTCGTTGCCGCTCTCCCTATCCTCTGCGGCCGTAGCTCCCCCAACGCGGGGGGCATGCGGGGCCCGCCTTTCAGGCGGGCGTGGAGGCCAGCAGGCAACGGGTGCGGGGGCTCCGTTGCCTGTTTTGCACAGGCCTCCACCTTGTGGGACGGGAATGGCCAGGTGTTCCCGGCCATTCCCGTAGCCCCCCAACCTGGGGGGCATGCGGGGCCCGCCATACCATCTTGGCGGGCGTGCGCCGGGAGGGCCGTGGAAGTATTGAATTCCCATAGCCCTCCCATTACGGCGTTTGTAGGAACACCGCTGAGTTTTAGTGGGTATACTGTCCTTTCCGACAGGGAGTCCCACATACCCCGTCTCGGTCCCCGGCGAGACGGGGATGCATAAAGCATTTCTCAGCGAGAAAAAAAAAAAAAAAAAAAAAAAAAAAAGGTTAGGTTAGGTTCCCCCACGGATTGTTGGCGGTGTCATTCGACATAGCCAACGCCTTCAACTCCGTTCCTCACTCCACCATCCTCGAGGCGCTCCGGTTCCACGGAGTGCCTCGATACATGCGCAGTCTGCTGGCCAGCTACCTGGAGGATCGGGCGATCCTCCTGGTAGATAGGACTGGCCAAGTCCGGCGGTACGCCGTCGAAGCCGGTGTTCCACAGGGGTCAGTCATAGGACCTCTCCTCTGGAACATCGGCTACGATTGGCTCTTGCGGGGAACTCTCCTCCGAGGCACGAGTGTCGTCTGCTACGCGGACGACACTCTCCTCACCGCCCGGGGGGGGAGTTTCAGGGAGGCGGCCAACTTGGCCTCGGCGGGCGGATCCTTGGTTGCAGCGAGGATCCGCCGCCTAGGTCTGAAGGTGGCGCTGCACAAGACCGAGGCCGTGTTCTTCCACGGGCCTCGGCAGCGCCCCCCACCTGACGCCCACATCTTCGTGGAGGGCGTCAGAATCGAGGTCAAGGCCCAGATGAAATATCTGGGCCTTGTGCTCGACAGCAGGTGGCGCTTCGGCCCGCATTTTAGCGGGCTGTCGTCGCGCCTGCTGAAGACGGCGGGGGCGCTCTCGTGGCTGCTCCCCAACTTGGGGGGGCCCAGCCCACGATGCCGGCAACTCTACGCCGGCATCCTCAAGAGTATGGCCCTCTACGGGGCCCCTATTTGGGAGGACGCTCTCCAACGGCGGGAGAACGCCGCCGCCTTGCGGGCACCGCAGAGGGCCATAGCCCAGCGGGTAGCGCGGGCCTACCGCACGGTAGGCTTTGCAGCAGCGTGCGCTCTGGCCGGCACCCCTCCTTGGGAACTCGAGGCGTGGGTGCTCGCCAGAGTGTACGAATGGACGGCGGGGCGGAGAGCGAGAGGAGATCGCACCGCCCCGGAAGAGCGGGAGGCCGTCCGGCGGGAGGCGAGGGACGCCATCGTCCTCCATTGGACGGGGGACCTCGCCACCGCAGCCTTTGGCCGCCGAACCCTCGACGCGCTTGGGCCGGTCCTGCGAGACTGGCTCGAGCGGTCGCACGGGGTCCTTTCGTTCCGTCTGGTGCAGGTGCTGTCCGGACACGGTTGTTTCGGATCGTACCTGCACCGAATCGGACGGGAGGAGACGCCGTCGTGCCCCGACTGTGGCGCGGCGGAGGACACGGCGCAGCACACCCTCGAGGTGTGCCCGTCGTGGTCCGAGCCGCGCTGCAGTCTCACGGCGGCGATCGGACCGGACCTCTCACTCCCCGGTTTGGTAAACGCCATGCTGAGGGATGAGGGGTCCTGGGCGGCAGTCGCCTCCTTCTGCGAACACGTCATGTCCCAGAAGGAGGCGGCGGAGCGCGCGCGGGAGGAGGATCCTCACGCGGCGCTGCTCCGAAGGCGGAGGAGGGGTCGAAGAAGACGTCAGTTTGACGGTCATCTCCGACTCCTCCCAGGTGGAGGCCAGCAGGCAACGGGTGCGGGGGCACCCTTGCCTGCATCGCACAGGCCTCCACCAGTGTCGGACGGGAATGGCCAGGTGTTCCCGGCCATTCCCGTAGCCCCCCAGTCCGGGGGGCATGCGGGGCCTGCCAACTAGGCGGGCTTGCGCCGGGAGGGTTGTGGACGTCATGGTCTCCCACGACCCTCCCATCACGGCGCCGCGGGAACACCGCTGAGTTTTAGTGGGTATACTGTCATTCGGACAGGGAGTCCCACATACCCCGTCTCGTCCCCCACGAGTCGGGCATGCATAAAGCATTTCTCAGCGTCAAAAAAAAAAAAAAAAAAGGTTAGGTTCCCCCCCAGTGGGTTCCCGCATTGTCGAGGCGGGGGGGCTCAGTAGCCGTGGCTGCGCGAGCCACGGTGAAGCTAAGAGGGACCCAGGCGGGGGCCGCTCGTCCGGGCTGTGCGGTTTAGCCCGGGACGTAGCGGCCCACGGGTAGGTTGCGGTGCCACAACATCGCGACCTACCCGAGGCGGGCCGCGATGTCTCCCGTGAGGGAGACATTGCGGCTGAGGACAGAGGCCGCGGCGGGAGGGGCTCTCCCTTCCTTCCGCGGCCTTGACGGGGCCGCCACCGTTAGATGGCGGTTGCGGCGGGGCCGCAGGGGAAGAGGAGTGTCGGTGTTTCGTTGCCGCTCTCCCTATCCTCTGCGGCCGTAGCTCCCCCAACGCGGGGGGCTTGCGGGGCCCGCCTTTTAGGTGGGCGTGGAGGCCAGCAGGCAACGGGAGCGGGGGCTCCGTTGCCTGTTTTGCACAGGCCTCCACCTTGTGGGACGGGAATGGCCAGGTGTTCTCGGCCATTCCCGTAGCCCCCCAACCTGGGGGGCATGCGGGGCCCGCCATACCATCTTGGCGGGCGTGCGCCGGGAGGGCCGTGGAAGTATTGAATTCCCATAGCCCTCCCATTACGGCGTTTGCAGGAACACCGCTGAGTTTTAGTGGGTATACTGTCCTTCCGACAGGGAGTCCCACATACCCCGTCTCGGTCCCCCGCGAGACGGGGATGCATAAAGCATTTCTCAGCGAGAAAAAAAAAAAAAAAAAAAAAAAAAAAAGGTTAGGTTAGGTTGGGGGATCCTCCTGGTGGATAGGACTGGCCAAGTCCGGCGGTACGCCGTCGAAGCCGGCGTTCCACAGGGGTCAGTCATAGGACCTCTCCTCTGGAACGTCGGCTACGATTGGCTCCTGCGGGGAACTCTCCTCCGAGGCACGAGTGTCGTCTGCTACGCGGACGACACTCTCCTCACCGCCCGGGGGGGGAGTTTCAGGGAGGCGGCCAACTTGGCCTCAGCAGGCGGATCCTTGGTCGCGGCGAGGATCCGCCGACTAGGTTTGAAGGTGGCGCTACACAAGACCGAGGCCGTGTTTTTCCACGGACCTCGGCAGCGCCCCCCACCTGACGCCCACATCTTTGTGGAGGGCGTCAGAATCGAGGTCAAGGCCCAGATGAAATATCTGGGCCTTGTGATCGACAGCAGGTGGCGTTTCGGCCCGCATTTTAGCGGGCTGTCTTCGCGCCTGCTGAAGACGGCGGGGGCGCTCTCGTGGCTGCTCCCCAACCTAGGGGGGCCCAGCCCACGATGCCGGCAACTCTACGCCGGCATCCTGAAGAGCATGGCCCTCTACGGGGCCCCTATTTGGGAGGACGCCCTCCAACGGCGGGAGAACGCCGCCGCCTTGCGGGCACCCCAGAGGGCCATAGCCCAGCGGGTAGCGCGGGCCTACCGCACGGTAGGCTTTGCGGCAGCGTGCGCTCTGGCCAGCACCCCTCCTTGGGAACTCGAGGCGTGGGTGCTCGCCAGAGTGTACGAATGGACGGCGGGGCGGAGAGCGAGAGGAGATCGCACCGCCCCGGAAGAGCGGGAGGCCGTCCGGCGGGAGGCGAGGGACGCCATCGTCCTCCATTGGACGGGGGACCTCGCCACCGCAGCCTTTGGCCGCCGAACCCTCGACGCGCTTGGGCCGGTCCTGCGAGACTGGCTCGAGCGGTCGCACGGGCTCCTCTCGTTCCGTCTGGTGCAGGTGCTGTCCGGACACGGTTGTTTCGGATCGTACCTGCACCGGATCGGACGGGAGGAGACGCCGTCGTGCCAGGACTGTGGCGCGGCGGAGGACACGGCGCAGCACACCCTCGAGGTGTGCCCGTCGTGGTCCGAGCCGCGCCGCAGTCTCATGGCGGCGATCGGACCGGACCTCTCACTCCCCGGTTTGGTAAACGCCATGCTGCGGGATGAGGGGTCCTGGGCGGCAGTCGCCTCCTTCTGCGAACACGTCATGTCCCAGAAGGAGGCGGCGGAGCGCGCGCGGGAGGATGATCCTCACGCGGCGCTGCTCCGAAGGCGGAGGAGGGGTCGAAGAAGACGTCAGTATGACAGTCATCTCCGACTCCTCCCAGGTGGAGGCCAGCAGGCAACGGGTGCGGGGGCACCCTTGCCTGTATCGCACAGGCCTCCACCAGTGTCGGACGGGAATGGCCAGGTGTTCCCGGCCATTCCCGTAGCCCCCCAGCCCGGGGGGCATGCGGGGCCTGCCAACTAGGCGGGCTTGCGCCGGGAGGGTTGTGGACGTCATGGTCTCCCACGACCCTCCCATCACGGCGCCGCGGGAACACCGCTGAGTTTTAGTGGGTATACTGTCATTCGGACAGGGAGTCCCACATACCCCGTCTCGTCCCCCACGAGTCGGGCATGCATAAAGCATTTCTCAGCGACAAAAAAAAAAAAAAAAAAAAAAAAAAGGTTAGGTTGGGGGATCCCCCACAGTGCATACTTCCTCGCAGTATCCCCCGGGCAACGTCGTGTCTGACCACCGTAACGGAGTGGCAGACCGGCGGCTAAAGTGCGCTGTGAATTCGTAGACATCGAGCGGTCGTCTGCGAACATGAGTAGAAAACCGATGCGGGACGCCTCCGGGCGCTTTGCTAATTTTAACCCAAATTTTAACCCTCTTTTAAATCCCAATTTTAACCCCGTTTTTAATAATTTTAACCCGAATCGCTCCTCCCAGGGCGATTCCAACGGCCCTTCTCAGGGCCAACCCAACGGCCCTTCTCAGGGCCAATCTAACGGCCCTTCTCAGGGCCACGTCGGTGACGCTTCGGCGTCGCACGCTGACCGCGCACCGTCTGCAGCCAGCTTGGCTGGTGGGGTAGACGAATTCTCGGAATCCGACCAATCCACCATGGACACGTCGGCGGCCGAGAATGACCGCCTCAGGCGGAAGAGGGCCTTCCTAAGGCAAGGCTCCGAGGGCTCCTCGGAGTCGGCCGGAGGCAATGGAGGGAAGAAGTCGAAGTCCAAAAGGGCTTCGACTTCTTCTAAAACGCCGGAGACCCACGATGTGGGCTTGCTGGACGCCAAGCGCCAGCTAAATCTGGCCAAAAAGGCGCAGCTCCAGCAGGACCTGGAGGAGAAGGTCGCCGCCAAGGAGCGCCAGACGCAAACCGCCAGGTCGAGGGCTGGCTATGGGGCATCCAATGTCCTATATGCCGACCACTCCCTGGCGGAACTGGAGCGGATGGCGCAGGAGGACAAGGAGGAGGTCCTGGAGGTCGCCTCAAAGTCCTCCAACCTAAAGGGGACCTTCCAAAAGGCCCTCAAATGCCGGGCCGCCAGTCTACACGGCATCGTCGGTGAGCTGGTGAAGCGGACGGCTACTGATGAAACGCGGCAACTGCAGGCGAAGGTGGATCGCCTGCAGGCGGAGGTCAGCCAGCTGCACCTGAAGCTGGCTGACGCCACGGCTCGGCCTGCCCAACCTGCCCCAGGCCCGGTGGTAGGAGGCTCCTCCTCCCCTTCCAACCTTGAGGACATCCTCCGAAAGGTTGTCATGGAGGAGAGAGCCTTCACCAGAGCCTGCCTTGCAGGAATAGAGGACCGGCTCCTGCCGGAAAAGCGACTCCGCCCGCCACTAGCGGCGGATAAGCCACCACCGAGGGAGCCGGAACCTGCGCCTGTGGCAGGCCTGGCACCGGGTGCGCAGCCCCAGGCCCCGAAGCCCTCCAAGGGCAAAGGTAAGGGTAAGAGGACCAAGGCGGCTCCTCAAACCCCCACCACGAGCGCGGAGGGAGCGACTGGGTCGTCCACTCCAGCAGCGCCCCAGAACCTGCAGGAAGAAGATGCCCTCCTTCCCTCCACCACCCCGTCCAACCCGTCGTGGACGGAAGTGGTCAAGAGAGGGAAGAAGAAGGGAGGGGCCAAGTCGGCACCCAAGCCCGCTGCGACTGCTCCTGCAGCCAATCGGGCTCAAGCCGGCGGGAGGAAGCTGGTTCCTCCCAAAACCGCGGCCGTCGTGGTGACTCTCACCCCGGAGGCCGCGGAGCGGGGCGAAACGTACGAGTCCGTCCTAAGACGGGCTCGTACCAACGCTGATCCCTACAAGCTGGGGATCAGCAACATTAAGTGCCGCCGAACCCTAACCGGGGCTCGAATTTTTGAGTTTTCGGGGGAACAGCGCGGCACCAATGCGGACCTCTTCGCAACAAAGTTGCAAGAGGTCATCGCGGACAGTGCGACGGTCGTCAAGCCCGTCAAGACCGCAGCCTTGGAGGTGACCGATCTCGACGATTCGGTCACCAAGGAGGATGTGGTGGCGGCCGTCGCGGCGGCTGGAGGCTGCGACGCTGGCGCGGTGAAGGGGGGAGCCATCCGGCTCGGCCGCCGCGGCATGGGCATCATCCGCGTCGAGTGCCCAGTCGCCGCGGCTGCGGCCGTCCTTGCTGCGACCAAGGGACGGCTGCTCGTTGGGCTCAGCTCGGCTGTGGTCCGGGCCCTGGAGGACCAGCCTGCGAGGTGCTTCAGGTGCTTCGCCTTCGGCCACACCCGAGCCACGTGTCCCTCCAAGTCCGACTGGGGAGACGTCTGTTACCAGTGCGGGCAAGAGGGACACAGGAGTGCCACTTGCAGCTCCACCACGCCACACTGCAAGGCGTGTGCCGCCAGTGGCCGCCCCGCGGACCACAGGATGACGGGCAGGAGCTGCAAGCCCCCCGTGCGAAAGGGCATAGTGCCGGCGCAGGTTCGCCCTGTTGCCACCACCGCCGCCGCCGTCGCCGCCGCTGCAGTTCCAGCGGCGGTATCTGAGGAGGGTGCAATGTCGGAATAATGCCAGGTTCCGACTACAGCATCCTCCAGGCGAACGCCAACCACTGCAAAGCGGCCCAGGACCTGGTAGTGCAGGTCATGGCCGAGTGGTTGGTGAACGTAGCGGTGGTCGCCGAGCCCTACTCGATCCCCAGCAGCTGGCTGGGTGACGAGGACGACTCGGTGGCACTAGCGGCGCGGTCTTCCACGGACTCCCCTCCCCTCTCGCTATTAGAGAGAGGACCGGGATACGTGGCCGCCGCGTGGGGAGACATAGCCCTCGTGGGGGTATATTTCTCCCCAAACCGCCCACTCCAGGACTTTGAGAATTTTCTCGGAGTCCTGGCCGCCGTGGTCGGCAGGGCGGTTCCGCGTCAGGTCTCCGTACTGGGAGACCTGAATGCCAAGTCGGTGAGCTGGGGCAACCCGGCCACCGACGCACGCGGGCGGGCAGTGGAGTTGTGGGCAGCCTCCTCTGGACTCTCCCTCTTGAACAGAGGAAGCGTCCAGACATGCGTGCGGCGTCGGGGTGGCTCAATAGTGGACGTCACTTTTGCCACCCCGGCGTTAGCCGCGCGCGTGCTGAACTGGCGGGTGGACCTGGTGGAGACCATGTCGGACCACCGCTACGTGCGGTTTGACATCTCCACCAGGGGCCCAGGAGCGATGCGGCCCATCTCGGGGCGATCACCGTTCCCGCGGTGGGCTCTCACCCGCCTGGACAGGGAGGCAGCGGCGGAGGCGGCGTTCATCCAGGACTGGCTTTCGCCGCCTACCGCCGGCCTGGACGTGGACACCGCAGCGGGGCAGCTTCGGGAGTGTCTGACCGAGGTATGCAACTCTAGCATGCCTCGGTCTCGCCGACCACCACCCAAACGCGCCGTGTACTGGTGGTCGGCGGAGCTAGCGGGGCTTCGAGCAGCTTGTGTGGGGGCAAGGAGGGCCTACACGCGGAGTCGGCGGCGGCGTCGACGGGACCAGGCCGACGAGGACCACCTCTACGACGTATACGTAGAGGCAAAACAGGTCCTCGATCGGGCCATAGCCGCCGCCAAAGACGCGGCGAGAGCCGAGCTGCTGGAGGGTCTCGACAACGACCCCTTCGGGAGACCATACAAGGCGGCGCGCAACAAATTGCGCCCCTTTGGTCCCCCGGTTGCCGAGACCCTGGAGCCCTCATTTCTGGACGGGGTGGTTCGGTCCCTGTTCCCGGGCAGGGACAACTTCACCCCGCCAGTGATGTGTGGAGCCCCGCTAGCAGACGAGGAGGAAGAGGAGCCCCCTCCTGTCACGGAGTCGGAACTTGGCGCGGCGGTCCTCCGTATCCGCGCCAAGAAGACGGCTCCAGGCCCCGACGGTGTCCCAGCAAGAGTGGTAGCAATCGCTGCCACTCGGATGGAGGACAGGTTTCGGGACCTCTTCAGCGCATGTCTTGCGTCTGGGAGGTTCCCGAAACCGTGGAAGGAGGGGCAGTTGTGCCTCCTTCGCAAGGAGGGCCGCCCAGCGGATTCCCCCTCGGCATACCGGCCCATCGTTCTTCTCGATGAGGTCGGCAAAATGTTCGAGGGGATAATCGCGGCCCGCCTGAAGGGCCACCTGCGGGACATCGGGCCGGACTTGTCGGACGCTCAGTTTGGTTTTCGGGCTGAGCGTTCGACGGTGGACGCGCTGGCCTGGCTCAAGGGCCAGGCGAAGGAGGCGATGGAGGCGGGGGACGGATTGTTGGCGGTGTCATTCGACATAGCCAACGCCTTCAACTCCGTTCCTCACTCCACCATCCTCGAGGCGCTCCGGTTCCACGGAGTGCCTCGATACATGCGCAGTCTGCTGGCCAGCTACCTGGAGGATCGGGCGATCCTCCTGGTCGACAGGACTGGTCAAGTCCGGCGGTACGCCGTCGAAGCCGGTGTTCCACAGGGGTCAGTCATAGGACCTCTCCTCTGGAACATCGGCTACGATTGGCTCTTGCGGGGAACTCTCCTCCGAGGCACGAGTGTCGTCTGCTACGCGGACGACACTCTCCTCACCGCCCGGGGGGGGAGTTTCAGGGAGGCGGCCAACTTGGCCTCGGCGGGCGGATCCTTGGTTGCAGCGAGGATCCGCCGCCTAGGTCTGAAGGTGGCGCTGCACAAGACCGAGGCCGTGTTCTTCCACGGGCCTCGGCAGCGCCCCCCACCTGACGCCCACATCTTTGTGGAGGGCGTCAGAATCGAGGTCAAGGCCCAGATGAAATATCTGGGCCTTGTGCTCGACAGCAGGTGGCGCTTCGGCCCGCATTTTAGCGGGCTGTCGTCGCGCCTGCTGAAGACGGCGGGGGCGCTCTCGTGGCTGCTCCCCAACTTGGGGGGGCCCAGCCCACGATGCCGGCAACTCTACGCCGGCATCCTGAAGAGCATGGCCCTCTACGGGGCCCCTATTTGGGAGGATACACTCCAACGGCGGGAGAACGCCGCCGCCTTGCGGGCACCGCAGAGGGCCATAGCCCAGCGGGTAGCGCGGGCCTACCGCACGGTGGGCTTTGCGGCAGCGTGCGCTCTGGCCAGCACCCCTCCTTGGGAACTCGAGGCGTGGGTGCTCGCCAGAGTGTACGAATGGACGGCGGGGCGGAGAGCGAGAGGAGAACGCACCGCCCCGGAAGAGCGGGAGGCCGTCCGGCGGGAGGCGAGGGACGCCATCGTCCTCCATTGGACGGGGGACCTCGCCACCGCAGCCTTTGGCCGCCGAACCCTCGACGCGCTTGGGCCGGTCCTCCGAGACTGGCTCGAGCGGTCGCACGGGATCCTCTCGTTCCGTCTGGTGCAGGTGCTGTCCGGACACGGTTGTTTCGGATCGTACCTGCACCGAATCGGACGGGAGGAGACGCCGTCGTGCCACGACTGTGGCGCGGCGGAGGACACGGCGCAGCACACCCTCGAGGTGTGCCCGTCGTGGTCCGAGCCGCGCTGCAGTCTCACGGCGGCGATCGGACCGGACCTCTCACTCCCCGGTTTGGTAAACGCCATGCTGAGGGATGAGGGGTCCTGGGCGGCAGTCGCCTCCTTCTGCGAACACGTCATGTCCCAGAAGGAGGCGGCGGAGCGCGCGCGGGAGGAGGATCCTCACGCGGCGCTGCTCCGAAGGCGGAGGAGGGGTCGAAGAAGACGTCAGTTTGACGGTCATCTCCGACTCCTCCCAGGTGGAGGCCAGCAGGCAACGGGTGCGGGGGCACCCTTGCCTGCATCGCACAGGCCTCCACCAGTGTCGGACGGGAATGGCCAGGTGTTCCCGGCCATTCCCGTAGCCCCCCAGCCCGGGGGGCATGCGGGGCCTGCCAACTAGGCGGGCTTGCGCCGGGAGGGTTGTGGACGTCATGGTCTCCCACGACCCTCCCATCACGGCGCCGCGGGAACACCGCTGAGTTTTAGTGGGTATACTGTCATTCGGACAGGGAGTCCCACATACCCCGTCTCGTCCCCCACGAGTCGGGCATGCATAAAGCATTTCTCAGCGTCAAAAAAAAAAAAAAAAGGTTAGGTTAGGTTGGGGGATCCCCCACAGTGCATACTTCCTCGCAGTATCCCCCGGGCAACGTCGTGTCTGACCACCGTAACGGAGTGGCAGACCGGCGGCTAAAGTGCGCTGTGAACTCGTAGATATCAAAGCGGTCGTCTACGAACATGTCTAGGAAACCGATGCGGGACGCCTCTGGGCGCTTTGCTAGTTTTAAACCTGTTTTTAACCCTGTTTTTAACCCTGATTTTATGCCTAATTTTAATGTTTTTAACCCTATTTTTAATCAGAATCGCTCCTCCCAGGGCGATTCAAACGGCCCTTCTCAGGGCCAACCCAACGGCCCTTCTCAGGGCCAACCCAACGGCTCCTCTCAGGGCCACGCCGATGACGCTCAGGCGTCTGAAGCTGACCGCGCACCGTCTGCGGCTAGCTTATTTCGTTGGGCAGACGAGATTTCGGATTCCGACGATACCAACCTGGATACGTCGGTGTCCGAAATTGACCGCTGCAATCGGAAGAGGGCCTATATGAGGCTCGGGTCCGGGGGCTCCTCAGAGTCAGCCGGAGATAAGGCCGGAAAGAAGTCGAAGTCCAAAAAGGCTTCGACTTCAAAAGCGGTGGATACCCACGATGTGGGCTTGCTGGAAGCGGAGCGCCAGCTAAATCTGGCCAAAAAGGCGCAGCTCCAGCAAGACCTGGAAGAGAGGGTCGCTGCGAAGGAGCGCCAGGCGCAAACCGCCAGGGCGAGGGCTGGCTATGGGGCATCTAGTGTCCTGTATGCTGACCACTCCCTGGCGGAACTGGAGCGCATGGCGCTGGAGGATAAAGAGGAGGTTATGGAGGTCGCCTCGAAGTCCTCCAACCTAAAGGGTACCTTCCAGAAGGCCCTCAAATGCCGGGCTGCCAGCATGCACGGCATAATCGCAGAGCTGGTAAAGCGGACGGCCACGGACGAGACGCGGCAACTGCAGGCGAAGGTGGATCGCCTGCAGGCAGAGGTCAGCCAGCTGCACCAGAAGCTGGCTGAGGCCACGGCTCGGCCTGCCCAACCTGCCCCAGGTCCGGTGGTAGGAGGCTCCTCCTCCCCTTCCAACCTTGAGGAGATCCTCCGAAAGGTGGTGATGGAGGAGAGGGCCTTCACCAGAGCCTGCTTCGCAGGCATAGAGGACCGGCTCCTGCCGGAAAAGCGGCTTCGCCCGCCGCTAGCGGCGGATAAGCCGCCACAGAGGCAGCCGGAACCTGCGCCTGTAGCAGGCCTGGCAGCGGGTGCGCAGCCCGAGGCCGCCAAGCCCTCCAAGGGCAAAGGCAAGGGCAAGAGGACCAAGGCGGCTCCTCAAACCCCCACCACAAGCGCGGAAGGAGCAACTGGGCCGTCTGCCACTACGGCAGCCACCCAGAAGTCGCAGGAGGAAGACGCCCTCCTTCCCTCCACCACCCCGTCCAACCAGTCGTGGACGGAAGTGGTCAAGAGAGGGAAGAAGAAGGGAGGGGCCAAGCCGGCCCCCAAGCCCGCTGCGACTGCTCCTGCAGCCAAAGCGGCCCCAGCCGGCGGGAGGAAGCTGGTTCCTCCCAAAACCGCGGCCGTCGTGGTGACCCTCACCCCGGAGGCCGCGGAGCGCGGCGAGACGTACGAGTCCGTCCTAAGACGGGCTCGTACCAATGCTGATCCCTCCCAGCTGGGGATCAGCAACATTAGGTGCCGCCGAACCCTAACCGGGGCTCGAATTTTCGAGTTCTCGGGGGAACAGCGCGGCACCAATGCGGACCTCTTCGCATCGAAGTTGCGAGAGGTCATCGCGGACGTGGCGACGGTCGTCAAGCCCGTCAAGACCGCAGCCTTGGAGGTGACCGACATGGACGATTCGGTCACCAAGGAGGATGTGGTGGCGGCCGTCGCGGCGGCTGGAGGCTGCGACGCTGGCGCGGTGAAGGGGGGAGCCATCCGGCTCGGCCGCCGCGGCATGGGCATCATCCGCGTCGAGTGCCCAGTCGCCGCGGCTGCGGCCGTCCTTGCTGCGACCAAGGGACGGCTGCTCGTTGGGCTCAGCTCGGCTGTGGTCCGGGCCCTGGAGGACCAGCCTGCGAGGTGCTTCAGGTGCTTCGCCTTCGGCCACACCCGAGCCACGTGTCCCTCCAAGTCCGACTGGGGAGACGTCTGTTACCAGTGCGGGCAAGAGGGACACAGGAGTGCCACTTGCAGCTCCACCACGCCACACTGCAAGGCGTGTGCCGCCAGTGGCCGCCCCGCGGACCACAGGATGACGGGCAGGAGCTGCAAGCCCCCCGTGCGAAAGGGCATAGTGCCGGCGCAGGTTCGCCCTGTTGCCACCACCGCCGCCGCCGTCGCCGCCGCTGCAGTTCCAGCGGCGGTATCTGAGGAGGGTGCAATGTCGGAATAATGCCAGGTTCCGACTACAGCATCCTCCAGGCGAACGCCAACCACTGCAAAGCGGCCCAGGACCTGGTAGTGCAGGTCATGGCCGAGTGGTTGGTGAACGTAGCGGTGGTCGCCGAGCCCTACTCGATCCCCAGCAGTTGGCTGGGCGACGAGGACGACTCGGTGGCACTAGCGGCGCGGTCTTCCACGGACTCCCCTCCCCTCTCGCTATTAGAGAGAGGACCGGGATACGTGGCCGCCGCGTGGGGAGACATTGCCCTTGTGGGGGTATATTTCTCCCCAAACCGCCCACTCCAGGACTTTGAGAATTTTCTCGGAGTCCTGGCCGCCGTGGTCGGCAGGGCGGTTCCGCGTCAGGTCTCCGTACTGGGAGACCTGAATGCCAAGTCGGTGAGCTGGGGCAACCCGGCCACCGACGCACGCGGGCGGGCAGTGGAGCTGTGGGCAGCCTCCTCTGGACTCTCCCTCTTGAACAGAGGAAGCGTCCAGACATGCGTGCGGCGTCGGGGTGGCTCAATAGTGGACGTCACTTTCGCCACCCCGGCGTTAGCCGCGCGCGTGCTGAACTGGCGGGTGGACCTGGTGGAGACCATGTCGGACCACCGCTACGTGCGGTTCGACATCTCCACCAGGGGAGCAGGAGCGATGCGGCCCATCTCGGGGCGATCACCGTTCCCGCGGTGGGCTCTCACCCGCCTGGACAGGGAGGCAGCGGCGGAGGCGGCGTTCATCCAGGACTGGCTTTCGCCGCCTACCGCCGGCCTGGACGTGGACACCGCAGCGGGGCAGCTGAGGGAGTGTCTGACCGAGGTATGCAACTCTAGCATGCCTCGGTCTCGCCGACCACCACCCAAACGCGCCGTGTACTGGTGGTCGGCGGAGCTGGCGGGGCTCCGAGCAGCTTGCGTGGGGGCAAGGAGGGCCTACACGCGGAGTCGGCGGCGGCGTCGACGGGACCGGGCCGACGAGGACCACCTCTACGACGTGTACGTGGAGGCTAAACAGGTCCTCGATCGGGCCATCGCCGCTGCCAAAGACTCGGCGAGAGCCGAGCTGCTGGAGGGTCTCGACAACGACCCGTTCGGGAGACCGTACAAGGCGGCGCGCAACAAATTGCGCCCCTTTGGTCCCCCGGTTGCCGAGACCCTGGAGCCCTCATTTCTGGACGGGGTGGTTCAGTCCCTGTTCCCGGGCAGGGACAACTTCACCCCGCCAGCGATGTGTGGAGCCCCGCTAGCGGACGAGGAGGAAGAGGAGCCCCCTCCTGTCACGGAGTCGGAACTTGGCGCGGCGATTCTTCGTATACGCGCCAAGAAGACGGCTCCAGGCCCTGACGGCGTCCCCGCGAGAGTGGTGGCGATCGCTGCCACTCAAATGGAGGACAGGTTTCGGGACCTCTTCAGCGCATGTCTTGCGTCTGGGAGGTTCCCGAAACCGTGGAAGGAGGGGCAGTTGTGCCTCCTTCGCAAGGAGGGCCGCCCAGCGGATTCCCCCTCGGCATACCGGCCCATCGTTCTTCTCGATGAGGTCGGCAAAATGTTCGAGGGGATAATCGCGGCCCGCCTGAAGGGCCACCTGCGGGACATCGGGCCGGACTTGTCGGACGCTCAGTTTGGTTTTCGGGCTGAGCGTTCGACGGTGGACGCGCTGGCCTGGCTCAAGGGCCAGGCAAAGGAGGCGATGGAGGCAGGGGACGGATTGTTGGCGGTGTCATTCGACATAGCCAACGCCTTCAACTCCGTTCCTCACTCCACCATCCTCGAGGCGCTCCGGTTCCACGGAGTGCCTCGATACATGCGCAGTCTGCTGGCCAGCTACCTGGAGGATCGGGCGATCCTCCTGGTCGACAGGACTGGTCAAGTCCGGCGGTACGCCGTCGAAGCCGGTGTTCCACAGGGGTCAGTCATAGGACCTCTCCTCTGGAACATCGGCTACGATTGGCTCTTGCGGGGAACTCTCCTCCGAGGCACGAGTGTCGTCTGCTACGCGGACGACACTCTCCTCACCGCCCGGGGGGGGAGTTTCAGGGAGGCGGCCAACTTGGCCTCGGCGGGCGGATCCTTGGTTGCAGCGAGGATCCGCCGCCTAGGTCTGAAGGTGGCGCTGCACAAGACCGAGGCCGTGTTCTTCCACGGGCCTCGGCAGCGCCCCCCACCTGACGCCCACATCTTCGTGGAGGGCGTCAGAATCGAGGTCAAGGCCCAGATGAAATATCTGGGCCTTGTGCTCGACAGCAGGTGGCGCTTCGGCCCGCATTTTAGCGGGCTGTCGTCGCGCCTGCTGAAGACGGCGGGGGCGCTCTCGTGGCTGCTCCCCAACCTGGGGGGGCCCAGCCCACGATGCCGGCAACTCTACGCCGGCATCCTGAAGAGCATGGCCCTCTACGGGGCCCCTATTTGGGAGGACGCTCTCCAACGGCGGGAGAACGCCGCCGCCTTGCGGGCACCGCAGAGGGCCATAGCCCAGCGGGTAGCGCGGGCCTACCGCACGGTAGGCTTTGCGGCAGCGTGCGCTCTGGCCAGCACCCCTCCTTGGGAACTCGAGGCGTGGGTGCTCGCCAGAGTGTACGAATGGACGGCGGGGCGGAGAGCGAGAGCAGAACGCACCGCCCCGGAAGAGCGGGAGGCCGTCCGGCGGGAGGCGAGGGACGCCATCGTCCACCATTGGACGGGGGACCTCGCCACCGCAGCCTTTGGCCGCCGAACCCTCGACGCGCTTGGGCCGGTCCTGCGAGACTGGCTCGAGCGGTCGCACGGGCTCCTCTCGTTCCGTCTGGTGCAGGTGCTGTCCGGACACGGTTGTTTCGGATCGTACCTGCACCGAATCGGACGGGAGGAGACGCCGTCGTGCCACGACTGTGGCGCGGCGGAGGACACGGCGCAGCACACCCTCGAGGTGTGCCCGTCGTGGTCCGAGCCGCGCTGCAGTCTCACGGCGGCGATCGGACCGGACCTCTCACTCCCCGGTTTGGTAAACGCCATGCTGAGGGATGAGGGGTCCTGGGCGGCAGTCGCCTCCTTCTGCGAACACGTCATGTCCCAGAAGGAGGCGGCGGAGCGCGCGCGGGAGGAAGATCCTCACGCGGCGCTGCTCCGAAGGCGGAGGAGGGGTCGGAGAAGACGTCAGTTTGACGGTCATCTCCGACTCCTCCCAGGTGGAGGCCAGCAGGCAACGGGTGCGGGGGCACCCTTGCCTGCATCGCACAGGCCTCCACCGGTGTCGGACGGGAATGGCCAGGTGTTCCCGGCCATTCCCGTAGCCCCCCAGCCCGGGGGGCATGCGGGGCCTGCCAACTAGGCGGGCTTGCGCCGGGAGGGTTGTGGACGTCATGGTCTCCCACGACCCTCCCATCACGGCGCCGCGGGAACACCGCTGAGTTTTAGTGGGTATACTGTCATTCGGACAGGGAGTCCCACATACCCCGTCTCGTCCCCCACGAGTCGGGCATGCATAAAGCATTTCTCAGCGTCAAAAAAAAAAAAAAAAAAAGGTTAGGTTAGGTTGGGGGCCCCCCCAGTGGGTTCCCGCATTGTCGAGGCGGGGGGGCTCAGTAGCCGTGGCTGGGCGGGCCACGGTGAAGCTAAGAGGGACCCAGGCGGGGGCCGCTCGTCCGGGCTGTGCGGTTTAGCCCGACGTAGCGGCCCACAGGTAGGTTGCGGTGCCTGCGACATCGCGACCTACCTGAGGCGGGCCGCGATGTCCCCCGTGAGGGAGACATTGCGGCTGAGGATAGAGGCCGCGGCGGGAGGGGCTCTCCCTTCCTTCCGCGGCCTTGACGGGGCCGCCACCGTTAGATGGCGGACGCGGCGGGGCCGCAGGGGAAGAGGAGTGTTCGGTGTTTCGTTGCCGCTCTCCCTATCCTCTGCGGCCGTAGCTCCCCCAACGCGGGGGGCTTGCGGGGCCCGCCTTTTAGGCGGGCGTGGAGGCCAGCAGGCAACGGGTGCGGGGGCTCCGTTGCCTGTTTTGCACAGGCCTCCACCTTGTGGGACGGGAATGGCCAGGTGTTCCCGGCCATTCCCGTAGCCCCCCAACCTGGGGGGCATGCGGGGCCCGCCATACCATCTTGGCGGGCGTGCGCCGGGAGGGCCGTGGAAGTATTGAATTCCCATAGCCCTCCCATTACGGCGTTTGTAGGAACACCGCTGAGTTTTAGTGGGTATACTGTCCTTACCGACAGGGAGTCCCACATACCCCGTCTCGGTCCCCCGCGGGACGGGGATGCATAAAGCATTTCTCAGCGACAAAAAAAAAAAAAAAAAAGGTTAGGTTGGGGGATCCCCCACAGTGCATACTTCCTCGCAGTATCCCCCGGGCAACGTCGTGTCTGACCACCGTAACGGAGTGGCAGACCGGCGGCTAAAGTGCGCTGTGACTCGTTGATATTAGTGCGGAACTCAACGAGTATGACGAAGAAACCGACGCGGGACGCCTCTGGGCGTTTTGTCTGTCTTAACCCTAATTTTAACCCTTCTTTTAATCCTAATTTTAACCCTATTTTAAACGATTTTAACCCCAATTTTAACCCGAATCGCTCCTCCCAGGGCGATTCAAACGGCCCTTCTCAGGGCCAACCCAACGGCCCTTCTCAGGGCCACGTCGGTGACGCTTCGGCGTCGGGCGCTGACCGCGCACCGTCTGCAGCCAGCTTGGCTGGGGTAGACGAATTCTCGGACTCCGACAAATCCAGCATGGATACGTCGGCGGCCGAGAATGACCGCCTCAGGCGGAAGAGGGCCTTCCTAAGGCAAGGGTCCGAGGGCTCCTCGGAGTCGGCCGGAGGGAAGGGAGGGAAGAAGTCGAAGTCCAAAAGGGCTTCGACTTCTTCTAAAACGCCGGAGACCCACGATGTGGACTTGCTGGACGCCGAGCGCCAGCTAAATCTGGCCAAAAAGGCGCAGGTCCAGCAAGACCTGGAGGAGAGGGTGGCTGCGAAGGAGCGCCAGGCGCAAACCGCCAGGGCGAGGGCTGGCTATGGGGCATCTAGTGTCCTATATGCCGACCATTCCCTGGCGGAACTGGAGCGCATGGCGCAGGAGGATAAAGAGGAGGTCCTGGAGGTCGCCTCTAAGTCCTCCAACCTAAAGGGTACCTTCCAAAAGGCCCTAAAATGCCGGGCTGCCAGCATGCACGGCATTATCGCAGAGCTGGTAAAGCGGACGGCCACGGACGAGACGCGGCAACTGCAGGCGAAGGTGGATCGCCTGCAGGCGGAGGTCAGCCAGCTGCACCTGAAGCTGGCTGAGGCCACGGCTCGGCCTGCCCAACCTGCCCCAGGTCCGGTGGTAGGAGGCTCCTCCTCCCCTTCCAACCTTGAGGACATCCTCCGAAAGGTTGTCATGGAGGAGAGAGCCTTCACCAGAGCCTGCCTTGCAGGAATCGAGGACCGGCTCCTGCCGGAAAAGCGACTCCGCCCGCCGCTAGCGGCGGATAAGCCACTAGCGAAGGAGCCGGAACCTGCTCCTGTAGCAGGCCCGGCACCGGGTGCACAGCCCCAGGCCCCGAAGCCCTCCAAGGGCAAAGGTAAGGGCAAGAGGACCAAGGCGGCTCCTCAAACCCCCACCACGAGCGCGGAGGGAGCGACTGGGTCGTCCACTCCAGCAGCGCCCCAAACCCTGCAGGAAGAAGATGCCCTCCTTCCCTCCACCACCCCGTCCAACCCGTCGTGGACGGAAGTGGTCAAGAGAGGGAAGAAGAAGGGAGGGGCCAAGTCGGCACCCAAGCCCGCTGCGACTGCTCCTGCAGCCAATCGGGCTCCAGCCGGCGGGAGGAAGCTGGTTCCTCCCAAAACCGCGGCCGTCGTGGTGACTCTCACCCCGGAGGCCGCGGAGCGGGGCGAAACGTACGAGTCCGTCCTAAGACGGGCTCGTACCAACGCTGATCCCTACAAGCTGGGGATCAGCAACATTAAGTGCCGCCGAACCCTAACCGGGGCTCGAATTTTTGAGTTTTCGGGGGAACAGCGCGGCACTAATGCGGACCTCTTCGCAACGAAGTTGCGAGAGGTCATCGCGGACGCGGCGACGGTCGTCAAGCCCGTCAAGACCGCAGCCTTGGAGGTGACCGATCTAGATGATTCGGTCACCAAGGAGGATGTGGTGGCGGCCGTCGCGGCGGCTGGAAGCTGCGACGCTGGCGCGGTAAAGGGGGGAGCCATCCGGCTGGGCCGCCGCGGCATGGGCATCATCCGTGTCGAGTGCCCAGTCGCCGCGGCTGCGGCTGTCCTTGCTGCGACCAATGGACGGCTGCTCGTGGGGCTCAGCTCGGCTGTGGTCCGGGCACTTGAGGACCAGCCTACGCGGTGCTTCAAGTGCTTCGCGTTTGGCCACACCCGAGCCACGTGTCCCTCCAAGTCCGACTGGGGGGACGCCTGCTACCAGTGCGGGCAAGAGGGACACAGGAGTGCCACTTGCAGCTCCACCACGCCACACTGCAAGGCGTGTGCCGCCAGTGGCCGCCCCGCGGACCACCGGATGACGGGCAGGAGCTGCAAGCCCCCCGTGCGAAAGGGCATAGTGCCGGCGCAGGTTCGCCCTGTTGCCACCACCGCCGCCGCCGTCGTCGCCGCCGCAGCTCCAGCGGCGGTATCTGAGGAGGGTGCAATGTCGGAATAATGCCAGGTTCCGACTACAGCATCCTCCAGGCGAACGCCAACCACTGCAAAGCGGCCCAGGACCTGGTAGTGCAGGTCATGGCCGAGTGGTTGGTGAACGTAGCGGTGGTCGCCGAGCCCTACTCGATCCCCAGCAGCTGGCTGGGCGACGAGGACGACTCGGTGGCACTAGCGGCGCGGTCTTCCACGGACTCCCCTCCCCTCTCGCTATTAGAGAGAGGACCGGGATACGTGGCCGCCGCGTGGGGAGATATAGCCCTCGTGGGGGTATATTTCTCCCCAAACCGCCCACTCCAGGACTTTGAGAATTTTCTCGGAGTCCTGGCCGCCGTGGTCGGCAGGGCGGTTCCGCGTCAGGTCTCCGTACTGGGAGACCTGAATGCCAAGTCGGTGAGCTGGGGCAACCCGGCCACCGACGCACGCGGGCGGGCAGTGGAGTTGTGGGCAGCCTCCTCTGGACTCTCCCTCTTGAACAGAGGAAGCGTCCAGACATGCGTGCGGCGTAGGGGTGGCTCAATAGTGGACGTCACTTTCGCCACCCCGGCGTTAGCCGCGCGCGTGCTGAACTGGCGGGTGGACCTGGTGGAGACCATGTCGGACCACCGCTACGTGCGGTTCGACATCTCCACCAGGGGAGCAGGAGTGATGCGGCCCATCTCGGGGCGATCACCGTTCCCGCGGTGGGCTCTCACCCGCCTGGACAGGGAGGCAGCGGCGGAGGCGGCGTTCATCCAGGACTGGCTTTCGCCGCCTACCGCCGGCCTGGATGTGGACACCGCAGCGGGGCAGCTGAGGGAGTGTCTGACCGAGGTATGCAACTCTAGCATGCCTTGGTCTCGCCGACCACCACCCAAACGCGCCGTGTACTGGTGGTCGGCGGAGCTGGCGGGGCTCCGAGCAGCTTGCGTGGGGGCAAGGAGGGCCTACACGCGGAGTCGGCGGCGGCGTCGACGGGACCAGGCCGACGAGGACCACCTCTACGACGTGTACGTGGAGGCTAAACAGGTCCTCGATCGGGCCATCGCCGCTGCCAAAGACTCGGCGAGAGCCGAGCTGCTGGAGGGTCTCGACAACGACCCGTTCGGGAGACCGTACAAGGCGGCGCGCAACAAATTGCGCCCCTTTGGTCCCCCGGTTGCCGAGACCCTGGAGCCCTCATTTCTGGACGGGGTGGTTCAGTCCCTGTTCCCGGGCAGGGACAACTTCACCCCGCCAGCGATGTGTGGAGCCCCGCTAGCGGACGAGGAGGAAGAGGAGCCCCCTCCTGTCACGGAGTCGGAACTTGGCGCGGCGATTCTTCGTATACGCGCCAAGAAGACGGCTCCAGGCCCTGACGGCGTCCCCGCGAGAGTGGTGGCGATCGCTGCCACTCAAATGGAGGACAGGTTTCGGGACCTCTTCAGCGCATGTCTTGCGTCTGGGAGGTTCCCGAAACCGTGGAAGGAGGGGCAGTTGTGCCTCCTTCGCAAGGAGGGCCGCCCAGCGGATTCCCCCTCGGCATACCGGCCCATCGTTCTTCTCGATGAGGTCGGCAAAATGTTCGAGGGGATAATCGCGGCCCGCCTGAAGGGCCACCTGCGGGACATCGGGCCGGACTTGTCGGACGCTCAGTTTGGTTTTCGGGCTGAGCGTTCGACGGTGGACGCGCTGGCCTGGCTCAAGGGCCAGGCGAAGGAGGCGATGGAGGCGGGGGACGGATTGTTGGCGGTGTCATTCGACATAGCCAACGCCTTCAACTCCGTTCCTCACTCCACCATCCTCGAGGCGCTCCGGTTCCACGGAGTGCCTCGATACATGCGCAGTCTGCTGGCCAGCTACCTGGAGGATCGGGCGATCCTCCTGGTAGATAGGACTGGCCAAGTCCGGCGGTACGCCGTCGAAGCCGGTGTTCCACAGGGGTCAGTCATAGGACCTCTCCTCTGGAACATCGGCTACGATTGGCTCTTGCGGGGAACTCTCCTCCGAGGCACGAGTGTCGTCTGCTACGCGGACGACACTCTCCTCACCGCCCGGGGGGGGAGTTTCAGGGAGGCGGCCAACTTGGCCTCGGCGGGCGGATCCTTGGTTGCAGCGAGGATCCGCCGCCTAGGTCTGAAGGTGGCGCTGCACAAGACCGAGGCCGTGTTCTTCCACGGGCCTCGGCAGCGCCCCCCACCTGACGCCCACATCTTCGTGGAGGGCGTCAGAATCGGGGTCAAGGCCCAGATGAAATATCTGGGCCTTGTGCTCGACAGCAGGTGGCGCTTCGGCCCGCATTTTAGCGGGCTGTCGTCGCGCCTGCTGAAGACGGCGGGGGCGCTCTCGTGGCTGCTCCCCAACTTGGGGGGGCCCAGCCCACGATGCCGGCAACTCTACGCCGGCATCCTCAAGAGTATGGCCCTCTACGGGGCCCCTATTTGGGAGGACGCTCTCCAACGGCGGGAGAACGCCGCCGCCTTGCGGGCACCGCAGAGGGCCATAGCCCAGCGGGTAGCGCGGGCCTACCGCACGGTAGGCTTTGCAGCAGCGTGCGCTCTGGCCAGCACCCCTCCTTGGGAACTCGAGGCGTGGGTGCTCGCCAGAGTGTACGAATGGACGGCGGGGCGGAGAGCGAGAGGAGATCGCACCGCCCCGGAAGAGCGGGAGGCCGTCCGGCGGGAGGCGAGGGACGCCATCGTCCTCCATTGGACGGGGGACCTCGCCACCGCAGCCTTTGGCCGCCGAACCCTCGACGCGCTTGGGCCGGTCCTGCGAGACTGGCTCGAGCGGTCGCACGGGGTCCTTTCGTTCCGTCTGGTGCAGGTGCTGTCCGGACACGGTTGTTTCGGATCGTACCTGCACCGAATCGGACGGGAGGAGACGCCGTCGTGCCCCGACTGTGGCGCGGCGGAGGACACGGCGCAGCACACCCTCGAGGTGTGCCCGTCGTGGTCCGAGCCGCGCTGCAGTCTCACGGCGGCGATCGGACCGGACCTCTCACTCCCCGGTTTGGTAAACGCCATGCTGAGGGATGAGGGGTCCTGGGCGGCAGTCGCCTCCTTCTGCGAACACGTCATGTCCCAGAAGGAGGCGGCGGAGCGCGCGCGGGAGGAGGACCCTCACGCGGCGCTGCTCCGAAGGCGGAGGAGGGGTCGAAGAAGACGTCAGTTTGACGGTCATCTCCGACTCCTCCCAGGTGGAGGCCAGCAGGCAACCGGTGCGGGGGCACCCTTGCCTGCATCGCACAGGCCTCCACCAGTGTCGGACGGGAATGGCCAGGTGTTCCCGGCCATTCCCGTAGCCCCCCAGCTCGGGGGGCATGCAGGGCCTGCCAACTAGGCGGGCTTGCGCCGGGAGGGTTGTGGACGTCATGGTCTCCCACGACCCTCCCATCACGGCGCCGCGGGAACACCGCTGAGTTTTAGTGGGTATACTGTCATTCGGACAGGGAGTCCCACATACCCCGTCTCGTCCCCCACGAGTCGGGCATGCATAAAGCATTTCTCAGCGACAAAAAAAAAAAAAAAAAAAAAAAAAAAAAAAAAAAAAAAAAAAAAAAAAAAAAAAAAAAAAAAGGTTAGGTTAGGTTCCCCCCCAGTGGGTTCCCGCATTGTCGAGGCGGGGGGGCTCAGTAGCCGTGGCTGGGCGAGCCACGGTGAAGCTAAGAGGGACCCAGGCGGGGGCCGCTCGTCCGGGCTGTGCGGTTTAGCCCGGGACGTAGCGGCCCACGGGTAGGTTGCGGTGCCGCTTGCGCGACATCGTGACCTACCTGAGGCGGGCCGCGATGTCCCCCGTGAGGGAGACATTGCGGCTGAGGATAGAGGCCGCGGCGGGAGAGGCTCTCCCTCCTTCCGCGGCCTTGACGGGGCCGCCACCGTTGGATGGCGGACGCGGCGGGGCCGCAGGGGAAGAGGCGTGTCGGTGTTTCGTTGCCGCTCGCCCTATCCTCTGCGGCCGTAGCTCCCCCAACGCGGGGGGGCATGCGGGGCCTGCCTCTTAGGCGGGCGTGGAGGCCAGCAGGCAACGGGTGCGGGGGCTCCGTTGCCTGTTTTGCACAGGCCTCCACCTTGTGGGACGGGAATGGCCAGGTGTTCCCGGCCATTCCCGTAGCCCCCCAACCTGGGGGGCATGCGGGGCCCGCCATACCATCTTGGCGGGCGTGCGCCGGGAGGGCCGTGGAAGTATTAAATTCCCATAGCCCTCCCATTACGGCGTTTGTAGGAACACCGCTGAGTTTTAGTGGGTATACTGTCCTTCCGACAGGGAGTCCCACATACCCCGTCTCGGTCCCCCGCGAGACGGGGATGCATAAAGCATTTCTCAGCGAGAAAAAAAAAAAAAAAAAAAAAAAAAAAGGTTAGGTTAGGTTAGGTTAGGTTGGGGGATCCCCCACAGCGCATACTTCCACGTAGTATCCCCTGGGCAACGTCGTGTCTGACCACCGTAACGGAGTGGCAGACCGGCGGCTAAAGTGCGCTGTGACTTCGTTGATATTAGTGCGGACGTCAACGAAAAATGTCTAAAAAACCGATGCGGGACGCCTCTGGGCGTTTTGCCTGTTTGAATCCTAATTTTAACCCACTTTTAAACCCTAATTTTAACCCTGTATATAATGATTTTAACCCTATTGTAAATAATTTTAACCCGAATCGCTCCTCCCAGGGCGATTCAAACGGCCCTTCTCAGGGCCAACCCAACGGCCCTTCTCAGGGCCAATCCAACGGCCCTTCTCAGGGCCACGCCGCTGACGCTTCGGCGTCGGGCGCTGACCGCGCACCGTCTGCAGCCAGCTTGGCTAGGGAAGACGAATTCTCGGACTCCGACAAATCCAGCATGGACACGTCGGCGGCCGAGAATGACCGCCTCAGGCGGAAGAGGGCCTTCCTAAGGCAAGGGTCCGAGGGCTCTTCGGAGTCGGCCGGAGGGAAGGGAGGGAAGAAGTCGAAGTCTAAAAGGGCTTCGACTTCTTCTAAAACGCCGGAGACACACGATGTGGGCTTGCTGGACGCCGAGCGCCAGCTAAATCTGGCCAAGAGGGCGCAGCTCCAGCAGGACCTGGAGGAGAAGGTCGCCGCCAAGGAGCGCCAGACGCAAACCGCCAGGTCGAGGGCTGGCTATGGGGCATCCAATGTCCTATATGCCGACCACTCCCTGGCGGAACTGGAGCGGATGGCGCAGGAGGACAAGGAGGAGGTCCTGGAGGTCGCCTCAAAGTCCTCCAACCTAAAGGGGACCTTCCAAAAGGCCCTCAAATGCCGGGCCGCCAGTCTACACGGCATCGTCGGAGAGCTCATGAAGCGGACGGCCACGGACGAGACGCGGCAACTGCAGGCGAAGGTGGATCGCCTGCAGGCGGAGGTCAGCCAGCTGCACCTGAAGCTGGCTGAGGCCACGGCTCGGCCTGCCCAACCTGCCCCAGGTCCGGTGGTAGGAGGCTTCTCTTCCCCTTCCAACCTTGAGGACATCCTCCGAAAGGTTGTCATGGAGGAGAGAGCCTTCACCAGAGCCTGCCTTGCAGGAATAGAGGACCGGCTCCTGCCGGAAAAGCGACTCCGCCCGCCACTAGCGGCGGATAAGCCACCACCGAGGGAGCCGGAACCTGCGCCTGTGGCAGGCACGGCACCGGGTGCGCAGCCCCAGGCCCCGAAGCCCTCCAAGGGCAAAGGTAAGGGTAAGAGGACCAAGGCGGCTCCTCAAAACCCCACCACGAGCGCGGAGGGAGTGACTGGGTCTTCGGCGACTCCAGCAGCCCAGAACTCGCAGGAAGAAGAAGACGCCCTTCTTCCCTCCACCACCCCGTCCAACCAGTCGTGGACGGAAGTGGTCAAGAGAGGGAAGAAGAAGGGAGGGGCCAAGTCGGCCCCCAAGCCCGCTGCGACTGCTCCTGCAGCCAATCGGGCTCCAGCCGGCGGGAGAAAGCTGGTTCCTCCCAAAACCGCGGCCGTCGTGGTGACCCTCACCCCGGCGGCCGTGGAGCGGGGAGAGACGTACGAGTCCGTTCTAAGACGGGCTCGTACCAACGCTGATCCCTCCCAGCTGGGGATCAGCAATATAAGGTGCCGCCGAACCCTAACCGGGGCTCGAATTTTCGAGTTCTCGGGGGAACAGCGCGGCACCAATGCGGACCTCTTCGCATCGAAATTGCAAGAGGTCATCGCGGACAGTGCGACGGTCGTCAAGCCCGTCAAGACCGCAGCCTTGGAGGTGACCGATTTAGACGATTCGGTCACCAAGGAGGATGTGGTGGCGGCCGTCGCGGCGGCTGGAGGCTGCGACGCTGGCGCGGTGAAGGGGGGAGCCATCCGGCTCGGTCGCCGCGGCATGGGCATCATCCGCGTCGAGTGCCCAGTCGCCGCGGCTGCGGCCGTCCTTGCTGCGACCAAGGGACGGCTGCTCGTTGGGCTCAGCTCGGCTGTGGTCCGGGCCCTGGAGGACCAGCCTACGAGGTGCTTCAGGTGCTTCGCTTTCGGCCACACCCGAGCCACGTGTCCCTCCAAGTCCGACTGGGGAGACGCCTGCTACCAGTGCGGGCAAGAGGGACACAGGAGTGCCACTTGCAGCTCCACCACGCCACACTGCAAGGCGTGTGCCGCCAGTGGCCGCCCCGCGGACCACAGGATGACGGGCAGGAGCTGCAAGCCCCCCGTGCGAAAGGGCATAGTGCCGGCGCAGGTTCGCCCTGTTGCCACCACCGCCGCCGCCGTCGCCGCCGCTGCAGTTCCAGCGGCGGTATCTGAGGAGGGTGCAATGTCGGAATAATGCCAGGTTCCGACTACAGCATCCTCCAGGCGAACGCCAACCACTGCAAAGCGGCCCAGGACCTGGTAGTGCAGGTCATGGCCGAGTGGTTGGTGAACGTAGCGGTGGTCGCCGAGCCCTACTCGATCCCCAGCAGCTGGCTGGGCGACGAGGACGACTCGGTGGCACTAGCGGCGCGGTCTTCCGCGGACTCCCCTCCCCTCTCGCTATTAGAGAGAGGACCGGGATACGTGGCCGCCGCGTGGGGAGACATTGCCCTTGTGGGGGTATATTTCTCCCCAAACCGCCCACTCCAGGACTTTGAGAATTTTCTCGGAGTCCTGGCCGCCGTGGTCGGCAGGGCGGTTCCGCGTCAGGTCTCCGTACTGGGAGACCTGAATGCCAAGTCGGTGAGCTGGGGCAACCCGGCCACCGACGCACGCGGGCGGGCAGTGGAGTTGTGGGCAGCCTCCTCTGGACTCTCCCTCTTGAACAGAGGAAGCGTCCAGACATGCGTGCGGCGTCGGGGTGGCTCTATAGTGGACGTCACTTTCGCCACCCCGGCGTTAGCCGCGCGCGTGCTGAACTGGCGGGTGGACCTGGTGGAGACCATGTCGGACCACCGCTACGTGCGGTTCGACATCTCCACCAGGGGAGCGGGAGCGATGCGGCCCATCTCGGGGCGATCACCGTTCCCGCGGTGGGCTCTCACCCGCCTGTACAGGGAGGCAGCGGCGGAGGCGGCGTTCATCCAGGACTGGCTTTCGCCGCCTACCGCCGGCCTGGATGTGGACACCGCAGCGGGGCAGCTGAGGGAGTGTCTGACCGAGGTATGCAACTCTAGCATGCCTCGGTCTCGCCGACCACCACCCAAACGCGCCGTGTACTGGTGGTCGGCGGAGCTGGCGGGGCTCCGAGCAGCTTGCGTGGGGGCAAGGAGGGCCTACACGCGGAGTCGGCGGCGGCGTCGACGGGACCGGGCCGACGAGGACCACCTCTACGACTTGTACGTGGAGGCAAAACAGGTCCTCGATCGGGCCATCGCCGCTGCCAAAGACTCGGCGAGAGCCGAGCTGCTGGAGGGTCTCGACAACGACCCCTTCGGGAGACCATACAAGGCGGCGCGCAACAAATTGCGCCCCTTTGGTCCCCCGGTTGCCGAGACCCTGGAGCCCTCATTTCTGGACGGGGTGGTTCAGTCCCTGTTCCCGGGCAGGGACAACTTCACCCCGCCAGTAATGTGTGAAGCCCCGCCAGACGAGGAGGAAGAGGAGGCCCCGCCTCCTGTCACGGAGTCGGAACTTGGCGCGGCGATTCTTCGTATCCGCGCCAAGAAGACGGCTCCAGGCCCCGACGGCATCCCCGCGAGAGTGGTGGCAATCGCTGCCACTCGGATGGAGGAAAGGTTTCGGGAACTCTTCAGCGCATGTCTAGCGACTGGGAGGTTCCCGAAACCTTGGAAGGAAGGGCAGTTGTGCCTCCTCCGCAAGGAGGGCCGCCCAGCGGATTCCCCCTCGGCATACCGGCCCATCGTTTTACTCGATGAGGTCGGCAAAATGTTTGAGGGGATAATGGCGGCTCGCCTGAAGGGCCACCTGCGGGGTATCGGGCCGGACTTGTCGGACGCTCAGTTCGGTTTTCGGGCTGAGCGTTCGACGGTGGACGCGCTGGCCTGGCTTAAGGGTCAGGCGAAGGACGCGATGGAGGCGGGGGACGGATTGTTGGCGGTGTCATTCGACATAGCCAACGCCTTCAACTCCGTTCCTCACTCCACCATCCTCGAGGCGCTCCGGTTCCACGGAGTGCCTCGATACATGCGCAGTCTGCTGGCCAGCTACCTGGAGGATCGGGCGATCCTCCTGGTAGACAGGACTGGCCAAGTCCGGCGGTACGCCGTCGAAGCCGGTGTTCCACAGGGGTCAGTCATAGGACCTCTCCTCTGGAACATCGGCTACGATTGGCTCTTGCGGGGAACTCTCCTCCGAGGCACGAGTGTCGTCTGCTACGCGGACGACACTCTCCTCACCGCCCGGGGGGGGAGTTTCAGGGAGGCGGCCAACTTGGCCTCGGCGGGCGGATCCTTGGTCGCGGCGAGGATCCGCCGCCTAGGTCTGAAGGTGGCGCTGCACAAGACCGAGGCCGTGTTCTTCCACGGACCTCGGCAGCGCCCCCCACCTGACGCCCACATTTTCGTGGAGGGCGTCAGAATCGCGGTCAAGGCCCAGATGAAATATCTGGGCCTTGTGATCGACAGCAGGTGGCGCTTCGGCCCGCATTTTAGCGGGCTGTCGTCGCGCCTGCTGAAGACGGCGGGGGCGCTCTCATGGCTGCTCCCCAACTTGGGGGGGCCAAGCCCACGATGCCGGCAACTATACGCCGGCATCCTCAAGAGTATGGCCCTCTACGGGGCCCCCATTTGGGAGGACGCTCTCCAACGGCGGGAGAACGCCGCCGCCTTGCGGGCACCGCAGAGGGCCATAGCCCAGCGGGTAGCGCGGGCCTACCGCACGGTGGGCTTTGCGGCAGCGTGCGCTCTGGCCAGCACCCCTCCTTGGGAACTCGAGGCGTGGGTGCTCGCCAGAGTGTACGAATGGACGGCGGGGCGGAGAGCGAGAGGAGATCGCACCGCCCCGGAAGAGCGGGAGGCCGTCCGGCGGGAGGCGAGGGACGCCATCGTCCTCCATTGGACGGGGGACCTCGCCACCGCAGCCTTTGGCCGCCGAACCCTCGACGCGCTTGGGCCGGTCCTGCGAGACTGGCTCGAGCGGTCGCACGGGCTCCTCTCGTTCCGTCTGGTGCAGGTGCTGTCCGGACACGGTTGTTTCGGATCGTACCTGCACCGAATCGGACGGGAGGAGACGCCGTTGTGCCACGACTGTGGCGCGGCGGAGGACACGGCGCAGCACACCCTCGAGGTGTGCCCGTCGTGGTCCGAGCCGCGCCGCAGTCTCATGGCGGCGATCGGACCGGACCTCTCACTCCCCGGTTTGGTAAACGCCATGCTGAGGGATGAGGGGTCCTGGGCGGCAGTCGCCTCCTTCTGCGAACACGTCATGTCCCAGAAGGAGGCGGCGGAGCGCGCGCGGGAGGAGGATCCTCACGCGGCGCTGCTCCGAAGGCGGAGGAGGGGTCGAAGAAGACGTCAGTTTGACGGTCATCTCCGACTCCTCCCAGGTGGAGGCCAGCAGGCAACGGGTGCGGGGGCACCCTTGCCTGCATCGCACAGGCCTCCACCAGTGTCGGACGGGAATGGCCAGGTGTTCCCGGCCATTCCCGTAGCCCCCCAGCCCGGGGGGCATGCGGGGCCTGCCAACTAGGCGGGCTTGCGCCGGGAGGGTTGTGGACGTCATGGTCTCCCACGACCCTCCCATCACGGCGCCGCGGGAACACCGCTGAGTTTTAGTGGGTATACTGTCATTCGGACAGGGAGTCCCACATACCCCGTCTCGTCCCCCACGAGTCGGGCATGCATAAAGCATTTCTCAGCGTCAAAAAAAAAAAAAAAAGGTTAGGTTAGGTTGGGGGATCCCCCACAGTGCATACTTCCTCGCAGTATCCCCCGGGCAACGTCGTGTCTGACCACCGTAACGGAGTGGCAGACCGGCGGCTAAAGTGCGCTGTGAATTCGTAGACATCGAGCGGTCGTCTGCGAACATGAGTAGAAAACCGATGCGGGACGCCTCCGGGCGCTTTGCTAATTTTAACCCAAATTTTAACCCTCTTTTAAATCCCAATTTTAACCCCGTTTTTAATAATTTTAACCCGAATCGCTCCTCCCAGGGCGATTCCAACGGCCCTTCTCAGGGCCAACCCAACGGCCCTTCTCAGGGCCAATCCAACGGCCCTTCTCAGGGCCACGTCGGTGACGCTTCGGCGTCGCACGCTGACCGCGCACCGTCTGCAGCCAGCTTGGCTGGTGGGGTAGACGAATTCTCGGAATCCGACCAATCCACCATGGACACGTCGGCGGCCGAGAATGACCGCCTCAGGCGGAAGAGGGCCTTCCTAAGGCAAGGCTCCGAGGCCTCCTCGGAGTCGGCCGGAGGCAATGGAGGGAAGAAGTCGAAGTCCAAAAGGGCTTCGACTTCTTCTAAAACGCCGGAGACCCACGATGTGGGCTTGCTGGACGCCAAGCGCCAGCTAAATCTGGCCAAAAAGGCGCAGCTCCAGCAGGACCTGGAGGAGAAGGTCGCCGCCAAGGAGCGCCAGACGCAAACCGCCAGGTCGAGGGCTGGCTATGGGGCATCCAATGTCCTATATGCCGACCACTCCCTGGCGGAACTGGAGCGGATGGCGCAGGAGGACAAGGAGGAGGTCCTGGAGGTCGCCTCAAAGTCCTCCAACCTAAAGGGGACCTTCCAAAAGGCCCTCAAATGCCGGGCCGCCAGTCTACACGGCATCGTCGGTGAGCTGGTGAAGCGGACGGCTACTGATGAAACGCGGCAACTGCAGGCGAAGGTGGATCGCCTGCAGGCGGAGGTCAGCCAGCTGCACCTGAAGCTGGCTGACGCCACGGCTCGGCCTGCCCAACCTGCCCCAGGCCCGGTGGTAGGAGGCTCCTCCTCCCCTTCCAACCTTGAGGACATCCTCCGAAAGGTTGTCATGGAGGAGAGAGCCTTCACCAGAGCCTGCCTTGCAGGAATAGAGGACCGGCTCCTGCCGGAAAAGCGACTCCGCCCGCCACTAGCGGCGGATAAGCCACCACCGAGGGAGCCGGAACCTGCGCCTGTGGCAGGCCCGGCACCGGGTGCGCAGCCCCAGGCCCCGAAGCCCTCCAAGGGCAAAGGTAAGGGTAAGAGGACCAAGGCGGCTTCTCAAACCCCCACCACGAGCGCGGAGGGAGCGACTGGGTCGTCCACTCCAGCAGCGCCCCAGAACCTGCAGGAAGAAGATGCCCTCCTTCCCTCCACCACCCCGTCCAACCCGTCGTGGACGGAAGTGGTCAAGAGAGGGAAGAAGAAGGGAGGGGCCAAGTCGGCACCCAAGCCCGCTGCGACTGCTCCTGCAGCCAATCGGGCTCCAGCCGGCGGGAGGAAGCTGGTTCCTCCCAAAACCGCGGCCGTCGTGGTGACTCTCACCCCGGAGGCCGCGGAGCGGGGCGAAACGTACGAGTCCGTCCTAAGACGGGCTCGTACCAACGCTGATCCCTACAAGCTGGGGATCAGCAACATTAAGTGCCGCCGAACCCTAACCGGGGCTCGAATTTTTGAGTTTTCGGGGGAACAGCGCGGCACCAATGCGGACCTCTTCGCAACAAAGTTGCAAGAGGTCATCGCGGACAGTGCGACGGTCGTCAAGCCCGTCAAGACCGCAGCCTTGGAGGTGACCGATCTCGACGATTCGGTCACCAAGGAGGATGTGGTGGCGGCCGTCGCGGCGGCTGGAGGCTGCGACGCTGGCGCGGTGAAGGGGGGAGCCATCCGGCTCGGCCGCCGCGGCATGGGCATCATCCGCGTCGAGTGCCCAGTCGCCGCGGCTGCGGCCGTCCTTGCTGCGACCAAGGGACGGCTGCTCGTTGGGCTCAGCTCGGCTGTGGTCCGGGCCCTGGAGGACCAGCCTACGAGGTGCTTCAGGTGCTTCGCCTTTGGCCACACCCGAGCCACGTGTCCCTCCAAGTCCGACTGGGGAGACGCCTGCTACCAGTGCGGGCAAGAGGGACACAGGAGTGCCACTTGCAGCTCCACCACGCCACACTGCAAGGCGTGTGCCGCCAGTGGCCGCCCCGCGGACCACAGGATGACGGGCAGGAGCTGCAAGCCCCCCGTGCGAAAGGGCATAGTGCCGGCGCAGGTTCGCCCTGTTGCCACCACCGCCGCCGCCGTCGCCGCCGCTGCAGTTCCAGCGGCGGTATCTGAGGAGGGTGCAATGTCGGAATAATGCCAGGTTCCGACTACAGCATCCTCCAGGCGAACGCCAACCACTGCAAAGCGGCCCAGGACCTGGTAGTGCAGGTCATGGCCGAGTGGTTGGTGAACGTAGCGGTGGTCGCCGAGCCCTACTCGATCCCCAGCAGCTGGCTGGGCGACGAGGACGACTCGGTGGCACTAGCGGCGCGGTCTTCCACGGACTCCCCTCCCCTCTCGCTATTAGAGAGAGGACCGGGATACGTGGCCGCCGCGTGGGGAGATATAGCCCTCGTGGGGGTATATTTCTCCCCAAACCGCCCACTCCAGGACTTTGAGAATTTTCTCGGAGTCCTGGCCGCCGTGGTCGGCAGGGCGGTTCCGCGTCAGGTCTCCGTACTGGGAGACCTGAATGCCAAGTCGGTGAGCTGGGGCAACCCGGCCACCGACGCACGCGGGCGGGCAGTGGAGTTGTGGGCAGCCTCCTCTGGACTCTCCCTCTTGAACAGAGGAAGCGTCCAGACATGCGTGCGGCGTCGGGGTGGCTCAATAGTGGACGTCACTTTCGCCACTCCGGCGTTAGCCGCGCGCGTGCTGAACTGGCGGGTGGACCTGGTGGAGACCATGTCGGACCACCGCTACGTGCGGTTCGACATCTCCACCAGTGGCCCGGGAGCGGTGCGGCCCATCTCGGGACGATCACCGTTCCCGCGGTGGGCTCTCACCCGCCTGGACAGGGAGGCAGCGGCGGAGGCGGCGTTCATCCAGGACTGGCTTTCGCCGCCTACCGCCGGCCTGGATGTGGACACCGCAGCGGGGCAGCTGAGGGAGTGTCTGACCGAGGTATGCAACTCTAGCATGCCTCGGTCTCGCCGACCACCACCCAAACGCGCCGTGTACTGGTGGTCGGCGGAGCTGGCGGGGCTCCGAGCAGCTTGCGTGGGGGCAAGGAGGGCCTACACGCGGAGTCGGCGGCGGCGTCGACGGGACCGGGCCGACGAGGACCACCTCTACGAAGTATACGTAGAGGCAAAACAGGTCCTCGATCGGGCCATCGCCGCTGCCAAAGACTCGGCGAGAGCCGAGCTGCTGGAGGGTCTCGACAACGACCCCTTCGGGAGACCATACAAGGCGGCGCGCAACAAATTGCGCCCCTTTGGTCCCCCGGTTGCCGAGACCCTGGAGCCCTCATTTCTGGACGGGGTGGTTCGGTCCCTGTTCCCGGGCAGGGACAACTTCACCCCGCCAGTGATGTGTGGAGCCCCGCTAGCAGACGAGGAGGAAGCGGAGCCCCCTCCTGTCACGGAGTCGGAACTTGGCGCGGCGGTCCTCCGTATCCGCGCCAAGAAGACGGCTCCAGGCCCCGACGGTGTCCCGGCAAGAGTGGTAGCAATCGCTGCCACTCGGATGGAGGAAAGGTTTCGGGAACTCTTCAGCGCATGTCTTGCGACTGGGAGGTTCCCGAAACCTTGGAAGGAAGGGCAGTTGTGCCTCCTCCGCAAGGAGGGCCGCCCAGCGGATTCCCCCTCGGCATACCGGCCCATCGTTTTACTCGATGAGGTCGGAAAAATGTTCGAGGGGATAATGGCGGCTCGCCTGAAGGGCCACCTGCGGGACATCGGGCCGGACTTGTCGGACGCTCAGTTTGGTTTTCGGGCTGAGCGTTCGACGGTGGACGCGCTGGCCTGGCTTAAGGGCCAGGCGAAGGATGCGATGGAGGCGGGGGACGGATTGTTGGCGGTGTCATTCGACATAGCCAACGCCTTCAACTCCGTTCCTCACTCCACCATCCTAGAGGCGCTCCGATTCCACGGAGTGCCTCGATACCTGCGCAATCTGCTGGCCAGCTACCTGGAGGATCGGGCGATCCTCCTGGTAGATAGGACTGGCCAAGTCCGGCGGTACGCCGTCGAAGCCGGCGTTCCACAGGGGTCAGTCATAGGACCTCTCCTCTGGAACGTCGGCTACGATTGGCTCCTGCGGGGAACTCTCCTCCGAGGCACGAGTGTCGTCTGCTACGCGGACGACACTCTCCTCACCGCCCGGGGGGGGAGTTTCAGGGAGGCGGCCAACTTGGCCTCGGCGGGCGGATCCTTGGTCGCGGCGAGGATCCGCCGACTAGGGCTAAAGGTGGCGCTGCACAAGACCGAGGCCGTGTTCTTCCACGGGCCTCGGCAGCGCCCCCCACCTGACGCCCACATCTTCGTGGAGGGCGTCAGAATCGGGGTCAAGGCCCAGATGAAATATCTGGGCCTTGTGCTCGACAGCAGGTGGCGCTTCGGCCCGCATTTTAGCGGGCTGTCGTCGCGCCTGCTGAAGACGGCGGGGGCGCTCTCGTGGCTGCTCCCCAACTTGGGGGGGCCCAGCCCACGATGCCGGCAACTCTACGCCGGCATCCTGAAGAGCATGGCCCTCTACGGGGCCCCTATTTGGGAGGACGCTCTCCAACGGCGGGAGAACGCCGCCGCCTTGCGGGCACCGCAGAGGGCCATAGCCCAGCGGGTAGCGCGGGCCTACCGCACGGTAGGCTTTGCGGCAGCGTGCGCTCTGGCCAGCACCCCTCCTTGGGAACTCGAGGCGTGGGTGCTCGCCAGAGTGCACGAATGGACGGCGGGGCGGAGAGCGAGAGCAGAACGCACCGCCCCGGAAGAGCGGGAGGCCGTCCGGCGGGAGGCGAGGGACGCCATCGTCCTCCATTGGACGGGGGACCTCGCCACCGCAGCCTTTGGCCGCCGAACCCTCGACGCGCTTGGGCCGGTCCTGCGAGACTGGCTCGAGCGGTCGCACGGGCTCCTCTCGTTCCGTCTGGTGCAGGTGCTGTCCGGACACGGTTGTTTCGGATCGTACCTGCACCGGATCGGACGGGAGGAGACGCCGTCGTGCCACGACTGTGGCGCGGCGGAGGACACGGCGCAGCACACCCTCGAGGTGTGCCCGTCGTGGTCCGAGCCGCGCCGCAGTCTCATGGCGGCGATCGGACCGGACCTCTCACTCCCCGGTTTGGTAAACGCCATGCTGAGGGATGAGGGGTCCTGGGCGGCAGTCGCCTCCTTCTGCGAACACGTCATGTCCCAGAAGGAGGCGGCGGAGCGCGCGCGGGAGGAGGATCCTCACGCGGCGCTGCTCCGAAGGCGGAGGAGGGGTCGTAGAAGACGTCAGTTTGACGGTCATCTCCGACTCCTCCCAGGTGGAGGCCAGCAGGCAACGGGTGCGGGGGCACCCTTGCCTGCATCGCACAGGCCTCCACCAGTGTCGGACGGGAATGGCCAGGTGTTCCCGGCCATTCCCGTAGCCCCCCAGCCCGGGGGGCATGCGGGGCCTGCCAACTAGGCGGGCTTGCGCCGGGAGGGTTGTGGACGTCATGGTCTCCCACGACCCTCCCATCACGGCGCCGCGGGAACACCGCTGAGTTTTAGTGGGTATACTGTCATTCGGACAGGGAGTCCCACATACCCCGTCTCGTCCCCCACGAGTCGGGCATGCATAAAGCATTTCTCAGCGTCAAAAAAAAAAAAAAAAAAAAAAAAAAGGTTAGGTTAGGTTCCCCCCCAGTGGGTTCCCGCATTGTCGAGGCGGGGGGGCTCAGTAGCCGTGGCTGCGCGAGCCACGGTGAAGCTAAGAGGGACCCAGGCGGGGGCCGCTCGTCCGGGCTGTGCGGTTTAGCCCGGGACGTAGCGGCCCACGGGTAGGTTGCGGTGCCGCTTGCGCGACATCGTGACCTACCTGAGGCGGGCCGCGATGACCCCCGTGAGGGAGACATTGCGGCTGAGGACAGAGGCCGCGGCGGGAGGGGCTCTCCCTTCCTTCCGCGGCCTTGACGGGGCCGCCACCGTTAGATGGCGGACGCGGCGGGGCCGCAGGGGAAGAGGAGTGTTCGGTGTTTCGTTGCCGCTCTCCCTATCCTCTGCGGCCGTAGCTCCCCCAACGCGGGGGGCCTGCGGGGCCCGCCTTTTAGGCGGGCGTGGAGGCCAGCAGGCAACGGGAGCGGGGGCTCCGTTGCCTGTTTTGCACAGGCCTCCACCTTGAGGGACGGGAATGGCCAGGTGTTCCCGGCCATTCCCGTAGCCCCCCAACCTGGGGGGCATGCGGGGCCCGCCATACCATCTTGGCGGGCGTGCGCTGGGAGGGCCGTGGAAGTATTGATTTCCCATAGCCCTCCCACTACGGCGTTTGCAGGAACACCGCTGAGTTTTAGTGGGTATACTGTCCTTCCGACAGGGAGTCCCACATACCCCGTCTCGGTCCCCCGCGAGACGGGGATGCATAAAGCATTTCTCAGCGAGAAAAAAAAAAAAAAAAAAAAAAAAAAAAAGGTTAGGTTAGGTTCCCCCCCAGTGGGTTCCCGCATTGTCGAGGCGGGGGGGCTCAGTAGCCGTGGCTGCGCGAGCCACGGTGAAGCTAAGAGGGACCCAGGCGGGGGCCGCTCGTCCGGGCTGTGCGGTTTAGCCCGGGACGTAGCGGCCCACGGGTAGGTTGCGGTGCCGCTTGCGCGACATCGTGACCTACCTGAGGCGGGCCGCGATGTCCCCCGTGAGGGAGACATTGCGGCTGAGGACAGAGGCCGCGGCGGGAGGGGTTCTCCCTTCCTTCCGCGGCCTTGACGGGGCCGCCACCGTGAGATGGCGGACGCGGCGGGGCCGCAGGGGAAGAGGAGTGTTCGGTGTTTCGTTGCCGCTCTCCCTATCCTCTGCGGCCGTAGCTCCCCCAACGTGGGGGGCATGCGGGGCCCGCCTTTCAGGCGGGCGTGGAGGCCAGCAGGCAACGGGTGCGGGGGCTCCGTTGCCTGTTTTGCACAGGCCTCCACCTTGAGGGACGGGAATGGCCAGGTGTTCCCGGCCATTCCCGTAGCCCCCCAACCTGGGGGGCATGCGGGGCCCGCCATACCACCTTGGCGGGCGTGCGCCGGGAGGGCCGTGGAAGTATTGAATTCCCATAGCCCTCCCATTACGGCGTTTGTAGGAACACCGCTGAGTTTTAGTGGGTATACTGTCCTTCCGACAGGGAGTCCCACATACCCCGTCTCGGTCCCCCGCGGGACGGGGATGCATAAAGCATTTCTCAGCGACAAAAAAAAAAAAAAAAAAAGGTTAGGTTAGGTTCCCCCCCGGTGGGTTCCCGCATTGTCGAGGCGGGGGGGCTCAGTAGCCGTGGCGAGCTGGGCCACGGTGAAGCTAAGAGGAACCCCAGCGGGGGCCGCTCGTCCGGGCTGTGCGGTTTAGCCCGGGACGTAGCGGCCCACGGGTAGGTTGCGGTGCCGCTTGCGCGACATCGTGACCTACCTGAGGCGGGCCGCGATGTCCCCCGTGAGGGAGACATTACGGCTGAGGACAGAGGCCGCGGCGGGAGGGGTTCTCCCTTCCTTCCGCGGCCTTGACGGGGCCGCCACCGTGAGATGGCGGACGCGGCGGGGCCGCAGGGGAAGAGGAGTGTCGGTGTTTCGTTGCCGCTCTCCCTATCCTCTGCGGCCGTAGCTCCCCCAACGCGGGGGGGCATGCGGGGCCTGCCTCTTAGGCGGGCGTGGAGGCCAACAGGCAACGGGTGCGGGGGCTCCGTTGCCTGTTTTGCACAGGCCTCCACCTTGTGGGACGGGAATGGCCAGGTGTTCCCGGCCATTCCCGTAGCCCCCCAACCTGGGGGGCATGCGGGGCCCGCCATACCATCTTGGCGGGCGTGCGCCGGGAGGGCCGTGGAAGTATTGATTTCCCATAGCCCTCCCATTACGGCGTTTGTAGGAACACCGCTGAGTTTTAGTGGGTATACTGTCCTTTCCGACAGGGAGTCCCACATACCCCGTCTCGGTCCCCCGCGGGACGGGGATGCATAAAGCATTTCTCAGCGAGAAAAAAAAAAAAAAAAAAAAAAAAAAAAAAGGTTAGGTTAGGTTCCCCCCCAGTGGGTTCCCGCATTGTCGAGGCGGGGGGGCTCAGTAGCCGTGGCTGCGCGAGCCACGGTGAAGCTAAGAGGGACCCAGGCGGGGGCCGCTCGTCCGGGCTGTGCGGTTTAGCCCGGGACGTAGCGGCCCACGGGTAGGTTGCGGTGCCGCTTGCGCGACATCGTGACCTACCTGAGGCGGGCCGCGATGTCCCCCGTGAGGGAGACATTGCGGCTGAGGACAGAGGCCGCGGCGGGAGGGGCTCTCCCTTCCTTCCGCGGCCTTGACGGGGCCGCCACCGTTAGATGGCGGACGCGGCGGGGCCGCAGGGGAAGAGGAGTGTTCGGTGTTTCGTTGCCGCTCTCCCTATCCTCTGCGGCCGTAGCTCCCCCAACGCGGGGGGCATGCGGGGCCCGCCTTTCAGGCGGGCGTGGAGGCCAGCAGGCAACGGGTGCGGGGGCTCCGTTGCCTGTTTTGCACAGGCCTCCACCTTGAGGGACGGGAATGGCCAGGTGTTCCCGGCCATTCCCGTAGCCCCCCAACCTGGGGGGCATGCGGGGCCCGCCATACCACCTTGGCGGGCGTGCGCCGGGAGGGCCGTGGAAGTATTGAATTCCCATAGCCCTCCCATTACGGCGTTTGTAGGAACACCGCTGAGTTTTAGTGGGTATACTGTCCTTCCGACAGGGAGTCCCACATACCCCGTCTCGGTCCCCCGCGAGACGGGGATGCATAAAGCATTTCTCAGCGACAAAAAAAAAAAAAAAAAAAAAAAAAAAAGGTTAGGTTAGGTTCCCCCCCGGTGGGTTCCCGCATTGTCGAGGCGGGGGGGCTCAGTAGCCGTGGCGAGCTGGGCCACGGTGAAGCTAAGAGGAACCCCAGCGGGGGCCGCTCGTCCGGGCTGTGCGGTTTAGCCCGGGACGTAGCGGCCCACGGGTGGGTTGCGGTGCCGCTTGCGCGACATCGTGACCTACCTGAGGCGGGCCGCGATGTCCCCCGTGAGGGAGACATTGCGGCTGAGGACAGAGGCCGCGGCGGGAGGGGTTCTCCCTTCCTTCCGCGGCCTTGACGGGGCCGCCACCGTGAGATGGCGGACGCGGCGGGGCCGCAGGGGAAGAGGAGTGTCGGTGTTTCGTTGCCGCTCTCCCTATCCTCTGCGGCCGTAGCTCCCCCAACGCGGGGGGGCATGCGGGGCCTGCCTCTTAGGCGGGCGTGGAGGCCAGCAGGCAACGGGTGCGGGGGCTCCGTTGCCTGTTTTGCACAGGCCTCCACCTTGTGGGACGGGAATGGCCAGGTGTTCCCGGCCATTCTCGTAGCCCCCCAACCTGGGGGGCATGCGGGGCCCGCCATACCATCTTGGCGGGCGTGCGCCGGGAGGGCCGTGGAAGTATTGATTTCCCATAGCCCTCCCATTACGGCGTTTGTAGGAACACCGCTGAGTTTTAGTGGGTATACTGTCCTTTCCGACAGGGAGTCCCACATACCCCGTCTCGGTCCCCCGCGGGACGGGGATGCATAAAGCATTTCTCAGCGAGAAAAAAAAAAAAAAAAAAAAAAAAGGTTAGGTTAGGTTAGGTTCCCCCCCGGTGGGTTCCCGCATTGTCGAGGCGGGGGGGCTCAGTAGCCGTGGCTGGGCGGGCCACGGTGAAGCTAAGAGGGACCCAGGCGGGGGCCGCTCGTCCGGGCTGTGCGGTTTAGCCCGACGTAGCGGCCCACAGGTAGGTTGCGGTGCCTGCGACATCGCGACCTACCTGAGGCGGGCCGCGATGTCCCCCGTGAGGGAGACATTGCGGCTGAGGATAGAGGCCGCGGCGGGAGGGGCTCTCCCTTCCTTCCGCGGCCTTGACGGGGCCGCCACCGTTAGATGGCGGACGCGGCGGGGCCGCAGGGGAAGAGGAGTGTCGGTGTTTCGTTGCCGCTCTCCCTATCCTCTGCGGCCGTAGCTCCCCCAACGCGGGGGGGCATGCGGGGCCTGCCTCTTAGGCGGGCGTGGAGGCCAGCAGGCAACGGGTGCGGGGGCTCCGTTGCCTGTTTTGCACAGGCCTCCACCTTGTGGGACGGGAATGGCCAGGTGTTCCCGGCCATTCCCGTAGCCCCCCAACCTGGGGGGCATGCGGGGCCCGCCATACCATCTTGGCGGGCGTGCGCCGGGAGGGCCGTGGAAGTATTGATTTCCCATAGCCCTCCCATTACGGCGTTTGTAGGAACACCGCTGAGTTTTAGTGGGTATACTGTCCTTTCCGACAGGGAGTCCCACATACCCCGTCTCGGTCCCCCGCGAGACGGGGATGCATAAAGCATTTCTCAGCGAGAAAAAAAAAAAAAAAAAAAAAAAAAAAGAAAAAAAAGAAAAAAAAAAAAAAAAAAAAAAAAAGGTTAGGTTAGGTTAGGTTTTTTTTTTTTTTTTTTTTTTTGTTTTGGCAGGAGTGGGAAATCCTCATGGACGCCCAGACTGCCTCACTAATGAGCCAGTCTGGGCAGTGCCGGACTCTTACCGGCTAAAACCCACTCCTGCCTTTCTAAGTGTCCCCCTGACGTAGTCAGAGACCTTTTCGGACTTTGTATTTTTTCTTTACTGATTATTCTAATTTACTAATTTATAAAGGTATTATAGTTTCATATTTTTATTTGCGTCTTTTTTATTCATTTATTTATTCTTAAAGGTTATGTATACATTTAGTTGAGTTTACTTTTTTAAAATCTGTTTCCTTGTTATATGCTTTATTTGTATTAATATTTTTATGTATATATATATCTATTTTTATGTTTCCTTATTAATTTTTATTATTCTTCTCGTTATGGCTATGCTGTACTCTATTAAAATTTTCCTCTGTTTTGAGTTGGCCATTATTTCCGCAATATTGTTTTTATTTATTTCCGTCTCGATTTTTGTTTCAGCCTCCAGTCGCTGCGTTCCAAACACAGGACATTCTGTCAATATGTGCGGCACCGTTTGCAGCACACCCGGCTCACAGATGCACGATGGGTTTTCCTTACACCTAAAGCGATGCAGGTATTCGGAGAACCCACCGTGCCCCGTCAGGATCTGTGTTAGCACACCGGTCGGCTTCACCTTACGCACAATCTTGAAGGCCTCTATGGCGTCCGGGAGGAAGATTTTTGTGACGGAGGCTGTTTCGCCGTTTTTGTATCTCCGGTTCCATTCGTCGAGCGACCCCATACGGATCTGCCGCTTGACGAATGAAACCGGGCAGCGGTCATAGTCCGGCTTCTTCTTTGACCGGAGTGCAGCCTCTTTCGCGAGATGGTCCGCGCGTTCGTTGCCTTCTAGCCCTGCGTGCGCCTTTACCCAGAACAAGGACACATCTTTGCTCTGGGATAAAGCTGCGGCAACGTTCGCTCTCGCCTCCACGGCCAGGGCGTGGAGGGAACCTTGGTTTGTGACTGTCTGCAGTGCGGCCTTTGAGTCACTGTAGATACCGAAGGTTCCCTCTTTGCTCTTGAGGATTTCGCGCGTGGCTACGCATATGGCCAGAAGTTCAGCCTGGTAGACCGTGCAGTAGGACGGCAAGCTAAGTTTGACGGACTTGATCTCGGCATCGCTGTCCCAAAGTGACAGCGCTGCTCCGACCTTGCCCGCAATCTTGCTGCCGTCTGTGAACACCCTGACTGCTTGGGTATTGTGGGTGTCCACGAGCATCCGGTCCTCCAGGCACACGAACTCCATGGCCATATGTTTCGCCGGGTGCGGAGTCTCTGCAAATGCCACCACCCGCTCTACCTCCCTGCCCGCAAGTGCCGGCTGTGGTATCCCTCTCTTCGCCTCGTACAGAGCGGCTGCTTCCTGTATTCGGAGGTCGAGTGGGAGTATCCCAGCCAGCACCAGGGACGCGTTCAGCGAAACGGTGCGGTAGGACTTGCAGAGCTTCTGCGCGAATCCTCGTTGGACCGTGTTGAGGCTTTTTTGCACTCCGATCTTCTTCGCGGCCGGTGCCCAAGCGCTTGCCGCGTACAATATCACTGGCTCCACTGCTGCCGTGTAAATTGTGTGGATGATCTCCGGGTGAAGGCCCCAGCTCACTTTTGCCGCACGTGCCAGCTGCTTGTAGATGTTCACAGCTTTTCTGCAAACGTTAGCGACATGGGAGTTGAAAGTGAGCTGGTGGTCGACGGTGAGTCCCAGCACCTTGATTTCCTTAGACATGCCAATGTCTACCCCGCCCATGCTCAGGAGTGGGACATCGTACTTCAGCTTCCTGGTAATCACCATTGCACAAGTTTTTTGCGGTGCAAACTTCAGCTTGTTTCCGATGCCCCACACCCGAACATACTCGAGGGCGGCATTGGCATGCCTCTGGACTTCCAACGCTGTCTCACCGTCGAAGATCATCACCACATCATCGGCGAACGCCTGGCAGTGGACGCCTCGCTCATCCAGCCCCTTCAGCAGAGGGTCGAGGATTAGGTTCCACAGGATCGGACCGCCAATAGACCCCTGCACACACCCCTTATTTGTGTCCTTTCGACACTCGGCACCAGCGTATCTTAATCTGACACTCCTACCAGTCAAGTAGCTGTCTAGCAGTCTTCTAAGGTTCACCGGGCACTTTTCCTCAGCCAGTCTGGTCCTGATGGCCGGCCACCATGCGCTATCGAAGGCTCCCTCTATGTCCAGTGATACAACAGTGATTAGCTTCTTTTCACTCAGCTTCCCTTTAATATGTTGTATCATGGTGTAGAGGGAGTCCTCGGTGCTCCTCTGTGGCATGAAACCAAACTGGCGAGTACTGAGCCGCGGGATAAGGTGCCACTTCAACCTTGCTACTAGAAGTTTCTCCAGCGTTTTACCTAGGACTGGTAGGAGGCCGATCGGCCTGTATGATTTGGGGGTGGTGTAAGATTCTTTGCCGGGTTTTCGGAGGACTACCACCGTGGCTACCTTCCAGGCCCCAGGGAAGTGTCCGTGCTCGAGGCATTTATTTGCCAGTGCAAGGAACGTCCCTGGGTCCTGGGATATAGCCTGGGCACAGATGTCGGCTGTGAGACCGTCTGCCCCGGGTGCCTTCTTCGGGTTGAAGCTTTCCACCGCGGTTTTCAGCTCCTGAAGTGTAAACGGTGGGTCATGTTGTTCATCATGCGCCCAGTCGTTTACACGACAGGCCGCTTCACGTGTCCGACGGTGGTCAGCGGATTCTCCCTCCTCTAGGTCTTCCGGGTAGAAGGTCTCGGCCAGCAGCTGAGCCGATTCCTGTGCACTCAGTGGCACTCCATCCTTTACCAACGGCAAGTCCTCCTGTCTCTTGGCGGTCCGTCCTATGATCCTGTATATCCCCTCCCACATTCCTTCCCTGTCCTGTTTTTGACAGAAGCCCTTCCATCCTTCTGTCTGCGCCTTTTTTGCAAGGGACTCATAATTTAATTTTGCTTGCAGGTACTCATCGACGACTTTTTGTCTCCGGACCGGTGCAGCGCATCGAATGCGACGCCTCCGGGTGTTCACCTCCGACTTCAGCTCAGCGAGCTCTTTGGACCACCACGGTATAGTGATTTGTGTATTGTTTTTAATTTTGCCTAATGTGTCTTCACAAGATTTTGTAATTTTGAATATGTATGTATTTATGCATTGTTCCAAATCTGTTTTATTATTTATTTTGCCGATTTCTGTTGAATTTAGGTTTGCTTCTGCTTTTAATTGGGCCAATTTCGTACGAAATTGGCTCCAATTAGCCTTCTTAGTGTTGTATAATCTTGTGGTCCTATTTATGTTAATACCTTTAGATTTTTGAAATTTGATTTTAAAAACTATACCGTTGTGGTCCGAGCTCGTGAGGCCTTCCTCGACCCGCCAGTCCTCCACCAAGTCCAGCAGCTCCGCTGAGCAGGCTGTGACATCAACGAAGCTACTGTACACGGTGTTACCTCTGACGGTGTCGAAGGTCGGAGTGTTGCCGACGTTGAGTATCTGCAAGCGCATTTCCTCCAGGGCTCCCGACATGTCCTCGCCCTTTGTGTCGGTTACCAGGCTACCCCACCAGGTGCTCTTGGCGTTGGCGTCGCCTCCAATAATTATCCTAGTGGGGCCTATTTCCTCGCGAATCTGCAAGAGTTGCTCCAGGTATGGCTGTATGGGCTGGTCTGGTTCAAAGTAGAAGGAGACTACTGCGATTTCCCAGGCGCTGGTTCGGATCCTCACCACCACGATGTTGTTGGTGGTGAGTTTCGGACACTGTGTCACGTCAAGGTCGTGATCGAAGACGACTATTGCCGCCTTCACAGTTCCACCTCCTTGTTCAGCGCACTGGTAGACTCTCGCTCCCCGGTAGTCTCGCATCCTTTTAACCCCACCCACATACGGCTCCTGGAGCAATGCGAACGCAACCCTCCGCTCGCTAGCCAAGATCAAGAGCTCTTGGGTTGCTAGGTTCTTCCTCTGCAGATTCGCTTGGATTACCTGGTAGTTCTTGAGGGCTCTCGAGTGTGTTCGGGATTCCCTGGATGAGTCCCTGGAGTCAGTTTCCGCTGGCTGGCCCTTAGCAATACGCCACCGACAGTCGTGCCAATGCGTCCCACTTCACGCGACTTGGGCACTCACTGTCGAAGGCGTTGTGCTGGGTATTGCTCAGCTTTGCGGAGACGCAGTTCCTACACTTAGGCGCTTCTGCAGCCAACCTTGAGGGGCAGTCGACTCTAAGGTGGGGATCGCCACAGTGTGTGCAGAGGTCTGCGGGCTCTGTGCACAGTTTACGGCCGTGGCCGTAGCGCAAGCAGCGGGTGCACTGAATCACTGGCGACTGGTCCAGCACACGCACCCGCTGCAAGTCGATGTGCACTCGGCCCGCGTGCGTCAGCCTCTGCCACACAGCAGGAGACACCTGCAGGATGACGTGACAGGTATGGGGGTTCCTCGTCTTGCGACGGTACTTCACCCCCATCCTCAGATCATCCGCAGGCACGTCCCCTATTAGGTGGCCGTTTTGACGCTTCAGCGCCTCGATGATGTCCCCGTCCGAGTGGCACGAGAGGACGTCCTTGGCTATGATGAGAGGATCTTTGTTTTTCACCTCTTCCACCATTAAATTTCCGGCCTTTTTGATCCTCTCGGCCACCCGAGTCAACTCCTCCCTGGTCCTGAAGCCGACTACCACCTTCTGATCCCTCGCCTTACGCAGCCTCTCCACCCTGGTGCCCTCGTTTCTCGCGTCAACCGCCGTTCTAAGCTTCTCAATCACCTCTTCACCGGTGTCCGTGTCATTAACCGATGACACGACCATCGAGTGAAGAGGCGCTTGGATGTGCTGCCTCGGAACGGCGGCCATCTCCGCGAACGAGGGTCCCTGGCCTGCTACAAAGCGAGGTGTCTGTTTCAGGTGCTCCGACAGAGCTCGTGTATGCAGCTGGCATTCCTCCAGCGCCTTATTGTGCTGCTGGAGGTTCTCCATGAGCTGCTTCATGAGCTCTGTCGGTGCGTCTGGGGCCGGCGTCAGGACCCTGGGGTCCCTCTCGGGCTCAACTGCCTCTCTAGGTGTTATGGCCCTTTCCGTCTCTCCCTCCCTGACAAGGTGGTACAGTCTCTCGACAGCTTTGTTGATCCCATCCTTTATCTCCTTTTTGAGATTCCTAGAGCTGTCCAGGTGCAACTTGGCCTTGGAGAGACACGCCTTTGCCTCCGTGGTTCTGTTTAGGTACTTCACGGGTGGCATTTCTCGAGGCGGACTCTCCAGGGTTCTCCCTGGCAGCTCATAGGTTTCAGTCCTTGCGCGATGGGCGACTGTAACTTTGGCCTTGAGTTTGGGGGAGGTGGGCTCGGCTGTCTTCTTGGGGGGAGTGGGAACGGGTGTTACGGCCTTTTGTGGTTGCCCCGATTTTTGTTTCTCCGCCTCCCACTCACCAATGCTGCGCCTCACTGAGGGGCCCGCTGGTGCTGGGCATGCCTCCTCCGCGCCCGAACTCTCCTCCGCAGCCTTTGGCTTGTTGACGGGGGTCCTTAATCCGAACATATTAAGGTTTATCGGGGGACACTACTTTTGTAATAACTGAATCCCTGTAAAGGGGGGATGCAGTCAGTAAAAAATAATCAGATTAAAATTAAAAATAAATAATAATGTAATAAATAATTAGTGAATAAGTCAATATAATCCCTGTAAAGGGGGGATGCAGTCAGTAAAAAACAATCAGATTAAAAATTAAAAATAAATAGTAATAATGATAATAATTAAAATGTATAAGTCAATATTGTTAAACCGATAAGATTACGTCAATTTTCTCCCTCACACAACTGAATGATAACTGAATCCCTGTAAAGAGGGGATCAGCAAGAGTTTTATTTATAAAACGAGTCCTGTGAACAGGACTCGGTCGGTTGGATTTAAAAATTTCAGTAAAACTCCCCCTTAAGGTACAAACTGTCACGAAAAATGGTTGTTTTTATAGTCTAATGAATGGTTTTGATATTTGCGTGGCTGGAAGAGCTAAATTTAAAATTTTGTTTTTTGCCGAAAACCCCACGTCTACCTTCCTATAGAACAGAGGGCGGGTGGGTGGGCAAATTTTTTGTGAGCTAGCCGCACGTGTGAGGTGTCAAAAGACGCGTCTCCGCGCGGGCTAGCTGACTATGGCGTTTCTGGATGAAGTCCAGAAGAAAAATCGGGAATTTTCCTGGAAAAACTGAATTTACGACCAAAATGTATGTAAAAACCTGGACTAACACTACCAAAACGGGACTCTGGCACGCGGAACGCGCACGGGAGCACAGGTAAGGCAGGTAAGTATCAATTAAAATTACAGGAACGGGAATTTAGATGAAAATTTTGAAGAAAATGTTAAAAATAGTGTTTTTTAAAGGAGTTTTAGTGAAATTTTTACAAGTCAAAAAACGAAAATGGGTTTTTCGCGAAAATAGTCAATTATCCCTAGTGGGAACGTTTCAGGGGCCTCAAAAAATATTAAATTTGCTGAAAACAGCTTGTAAATGCGTCACCGGGAAGCAAAGTTATATAGATTTGATCAAAATCAGGACTCCCTAAGGTGGATTTCGTCAATTTGTATTATGTATGAAATGCAAAAATTTCTGGAATTTTAGATGTTGTATGTGGGCTAGGCGCACGGGCGAGGTGTCAAAAGACGCGTCTCCGCGCGGGCTAGCTGACTATGGCGTTTCTGGATGAAGTCCAGAAGAAAAATCGGGAATTTTCCTGGAAAAACTGAATTTACGACCAAAATGTATGTAAAAACCTGGACTAACACTACCAAAACGGGACTCTGGCACGCGGAACGCGCACGGGAGCACAGGTAAGGCAGGTAAGTATCAATTAAAATTACAGGAACGGGAATTTAGATGAAAATTTTGAAGAAAATGTTAAAAATAGTGTTTTTTAAAGGAGTTTTAGTGAAATTTTTACAAGTCAAAAAACGAAAATGGGTTTTTCGCGAAAATAGTCAATTATCCCTAGTGGGAACGTTTCAGGGACCTCAAAAAATATTAAATTTGCTGAAAACAGCTTGTAAATGCGTCACCGGGAAGCAAAGTTATATAGATTTGATCAAAATCAGGACTCCCTAAGGTGGATTTCGTCAATTTGTATTATGGTTAGGTTAGGTTAGGTTAGGTTAGGTTAGGTTAGGTTAGGTTCCCCCCCAGTGGGTTCCCGCATTGTCGAGGCGGGGGGGCTCAGTAGCCGTGGCTGCGCGAGCCACGGTGAAGCTAAGAGGGACCCAGGCGGGGGCCGCTCGTCCGGGCTGTGCGGTTTAGCCCGGGACGTAGCGGCCCACGGGTAGGTTGCGGTGCCGCTTGCGCGACATCGTGACCTACCTGAGGCGGGCCGCGATGTCCCCCGTGAGGGAGACATTGCGGCTGAGGACAGAGGCCGCGGCGGGAGGGGCTCTCCCTTCCTTCCGCGGCCTTGACGGGGCCGCCACCGTTAGATGGCGGACGCGGCGGGGCCGCAGGGGAAGAGGAGTGTTCGGTGTTTCGTTGCCGCTCTCCCTATCCTCTGCGGCCGTAGCTCCCCCAACGCGGGGGGCATGCGGGGCCCGCCTTTCAGGCGGGCGTGGAGGCCAGCAGGCAACGGGTGCGGGGGCTCCGTTGCCTGTTTTGCACAGGCCTCCACCTTGTGGGACGGGAATGGCCAGGTGTTCCCGGCCATTCCCGTAGCCCCCCAACCTGGGGGGCATGCGGGGCCCGCCATACCACCTTGGCGGGCGTGCGCCGGGAGGGCCGTGGAAGTATTGAATTCCCATAGCCCTCCCATTACGGCGTTTGTAGGAACACCGCTGAGTTTTAGTGGGTATACTGTCCTTCCGACAGGGAGTCCCACATACCCCGTCTCGGTCCCCCGCGAGACGGGGATGCATAAAGCATTTCTCAGCGAGAAAAAAAAAAAAAAAAAAAAAAAAAAAAAGAAAAAAAAAAAAAAAAAAAAAAAAAAAAAAAAAAAAAAAAAAAAAAAAAAAAAAAAAAAAAAAAAAAGGTTAGGTTAGGTTAGGTTAGGTTAGGTTAGGTTAGGTTTTTTTTTTTTTTTTTTTTTTTTTTTTTTTTTTTTTTTTTTTTTTTGGCAGGAGTGGGAAATCCTCATGGACGCCCAGACTGCCTCACTAATGAGCCAGTCTGGGCAGTGCCGGACTCTTACCGGCTAAAACCCACTCCTGCCTTTGCCAGGTGTCCCTCTGACATAATCAGAGCCCTTGTCAGGCGCGTGTCATGCTTCTTCCTGTTCGTGCTTTATTGCAAGTGGTCCTGTTATCGGAAGTGGATAGTTCTTGGAAGCATACACCTCACGTTATTCCACGTTAAGTTTTACTAAGATAGTAAACAGCCACCTAATTTCAACAGTACAATAAATTGCCTGGAAGTAATAGTAAATAAAAGCCTAGTAAATAATTATAACTAATTTCTATAAAATCCAATAATAATAATCCAATAATAATAATCCAATAATAATAATCCAATAATAATAATCCAATAATAATAAAATTAAAATAATAATAATATAATTTCTATTTCTTTTGTTTATTTATTTAAGTTTTGTATCTTAACTTGTTTCTAAAATCTCGTTATAGTTCTATTTCTGTCTGTAATTTAATTTAAACTTTATTTATTTTATGCCTAACCTAATATGTATACAATATATTATTTAGTCATATTTTCTTTTACTACATTATTTCTTTTCTTAAACTTTCTTACTACAATTTGCTTAAATTTACTGCCTATTCTACTTATACTTACTATTACTTCCCTAACTAAAATCTTATCTGCGACGAGCTCGCTGGACCACAACGGTAGATTTAGTTTATGTTCAAGATCAGCGTTTAATTGGGCCAAATTCTCACGAAGTTGGCTCCAATTTGCTTCTTCTTTTTTGAGAGATTTGAAACCACTACCGCTGCGGTCCTCATTTCCAGAGAGCCCCGACTCCACCTCAGCAATAAGCCACCGACAGGCGCGCCAATGCGTCCCACTTGCAGCGCACGGGGCACGCACTGTCGAAGGCGTTGTGGTCAGTTTGGTCCAGTTTGGCTGACAGGCAATTTTGGCACCTTGGAGCCTCCTGTGCCAGCCGCGACGGACAGTCAGCCCGCAGGTGGGGGTCACCGCAGTGGATGCAGAGGTCGGCGGGCTGCGTGCACAATTTTCGGCTGTGGCCGAAACACAGACAGCGAGTGCACTGGACCAGTGGCGACTGATCCAGCACTCGCACTCGCTGCAGGTCGATGTGCACGCGACCCGCCGTCGTCAGCCTCTGCCACACAGTGGGGGACACCTGCAGGACGACGTGGCAGGTGTGGGGGTTCCTCGTCCTTCGACGGTACTTCACCCCCAACCTCACATCATCCGCAGGAATGTCCCCAACCAGGTGGGTGTTCTGCTGCCGTAAGGATTGGAGGATCTCGGCATCCGTGTGGCAGGAGAGGACGTCCCTGATAATAACAAGAGGGTCCTTGTTCTTGGCCTCTTCTACCACAAGATTGCCCGTCCTCCTAATCCTCTCAGTGACCCTCACCATCTCCTCCTTGGTTTTGAACCCGACCACTACCTTCTGGTCCCTCGCTTTGCGCAGCCGCTCCACCCTAGTGCCCTCATTCCTGGCGTCGACCGCCGTCCTGAGCTTCTCGAGAACCTCTTCACCGGTGTCTGTATCATTTACAGATGATACAATAACCGAGTGAAGAGGCTCCCGGATGTTCTGCTTCGGGCCGGCGGCGATCTCCGCGAATGAAGGGCCTTGGCCTGCAACATAGCGTGGGACCAGCTGGAGTTGCTCCGACAGAGCCCGTGTGTGCTGTTTGCACTCCTCCAACGCCTGATTGTGCTGTTGGAGGTTCGCCATCAGCTGCTTCACGAGCTCTGTCGGTGCTTCCGTGGACGGGTTCAGTGGCGCGGGTGTCGGTGCGACTGTAGGCACGACTGCCGGCTCGACTGCGGGTGCGACCGCAGGTGCTGGTACTATGGGAGTCTTGCTCCGCTCCGCTTCCTTCACCAGCTCGTAGAGCCGGTTTATCGCGTCGAGGACCCCAGTCTTTATTTCCGTTTTGAGGTTCCGAGAGTTGCCCAAATAAAGCTTAGCTTTATTTAGGCAAGCTCTCGCCTCCGCGGTGAGACTGGGGTACCTCGACTCCGGTCTGGTTCCCTCGGCCTCCGGGCTTTTTGGCACATTCGGTGTGGTGACGTGCTTTGGTATGGCCAGGGACTTGGCCTGGGGCTCAGCTTTCCCTGCCTCCCACTCCCCAATGCTTCGCCTCACACTGGGAAGTGAGAGTCCAGTCCTCGCTGGCGAACGCGGTGAGCCGCTGGAACCTGGCGATCCTGCGTTCTTCTTTGCCGGTGTGCGGAACATGGCGGTGGCCTTAGTAAAGGTAAGATTCATAAATTATGAAGTTCCGGTCAGAGGGCACTGGTAATGTTTCTGTGTCCCTGTAAAGGGGGGAACACAGACAATCGAAAAACAGAATTAATTAAAATACAATTACAATAAATAAAGATAGATTAAAATAATAATTGACAATAAATGAGAATATTAAATATTACTGTATCCCTGTAAAGGGGGGATCAGCAACAAGTAAGAAAATTGTAAATAAGACGACCCCTGTAAGCAGGAGTCGGTCAATTAAATTAAAATTATTAAAATTATCACTAAAAATTTTCACTAAAACTCCCTAAAATGTGCAAACTATTATGAAAACAAATAAAATTACAATATATAAATAGGTTTCTGTAAATACGTCGCTAGAGGAGCTAAATTTTGAAATTTATTATTTTGCCGAAAACCCCACGTCTACCTTCCTGTAGAACAGAGGGCGGGTGGGTGGGCAAAATTTTATGTGAGCTAGGCGCACGTGTGAGGTGTCAAAAGACGCGTCTCCGCGCGGGCTAGCTGACTATGGCGTTTCTGGATGAAGTCCCGAAGAAAAATCGGGAATTTTCCTGGAAAAACTGAATTTACGACCAAAATGTATGTAAAAACCTGGACTAACACCACCAAAACGGGACTCTGGCACGCGGAACGCGCACGGGAGCACAGGTAAGGCAGGTAAGTATCAATTAAAATTGCAGGAACGGGAATTTAGATGAAAATTTTGAAGAAAATGTTAAAAATAGTGTTATTTAAAGGAGTTTTAGTGAAATTTTTACAAGTCAAAAAACGAAAATGGGTTTTTCGCGAAAATGGTCAATTATCCCTAGTGGGAACGTTTCAGGGACCTCAGAAAATATTAAATTTGCTGAAAACAGCTTGTAAATGCGTCACCGGGAAGCAAAGTTATATAGGGGTTAGGTTAGGTTAGGTTAGGTTAGGTTAGGTTAGGTTAGGTTAGGTTAGGTTAGGTTAGGTTAGGTTAGGTTAGGTTAGGTTAGGTTAGGTTAGGTTAGGTTAGGTTAGGTTAGGTTAGGTTAGGTTAGGTTAGGTTAGGTTAGGTTAGGTTAGGTTAGGTTAGGTTAGGTTAGGTTAGGTTAGGTTAGGTTAGGTTAGGTTAGGTTAGGTTAGGTTAGGTTAGGTTAGGTTAGGTTAGGTTAGGTTAGGTTAGGTTAGGTTAGGTTAGGTTAGGTTAGGTTAGGTTAGGTTAGGTTAGCACAAAAAAAAAAAAAAAAAAAAAAAAAAAAAAAAAAAAAAAAAAAGGTTAGGTTAGGTTTCACCCGGGGGCGGGGCTATGTCGCGGCAGTTTGTGGCGATATTATGGTCGCGGGGGTGTATTTCGCCCCCAGCCTATCTCTCGCCGACCTCGAGGAGGTCATTTCGGATTTGGGCACGGTCGTCAGTCGTGGTCGTCCTCGTCCCGTTCTCGTCTTGGGGGACTTCAACGCCAAGTCTGCGGCATGGTGTTCCCCGACAACTGATGTGCGGGGCGAGTTGGTGGAGGAGTGGGCGGTCGAGCAGGGCCTGCTTCTTTTGAACCGAGGTTGCGTGCAGACATGCGTGCGACAGTGGGGCGGGTCAATAGTGGACCTCACGTTCGCTAGCCCCGCTCTCGCGCGCCGTGTCCGTGACTGGCACGTATTGGAGGACGTGGAGACGCTGTCTGATCACAGATATATCCGATTCAGTGTCTCCACCCAGACCTCGCTCGTGCCGGTCCAAGCAGCCCCGGTGGGCGTTGGAGACGGTCCGCGTTGGGCAATGAAGCGGCTGGACAGGGAGGCTCTCCTGGAGGCCTCTATCGTGCAGGCCTGGCTGGATGCTCCCGACAGGCCTGTCAACATCGACGAAGAGGCGGAGTGGTTCCGGGAGAGCATGTCGCAAATCTGCGACGCTGCGATGCCCCGAGTCCGGCCGATACCATCCAGGCGCCAGGTGTACTGGTGGTCGCAGGAAATTGCGCAGTTGCGCATCGTCTGCGTTGAGAGGCGACGCCAGTATGCCAGGTGCCGAAGAAGACGCCGCCGCTCTCCGTCAGCGGTGGCCATCGAGGCGGAACTATACGAGAGCTACAGGGAGGCGAAGAGCGCTCTCCAATTAGCCATCGTGCGGGCAAAGTCATCGGCCCGCCAAGAACTGCTGGAGACTCTGGACCGAGATCCGTGGGGACGCCCCTACCGTATGGTGAGGGGCAAGATGCGCCAGTGGGCCCCCCCACTGTCCCGGAGTCTTCAGCCACAGTTATTGGAGGATGTGGTGAGCGCTTTGTTTCCCTTACGCCCAGAGCATACACCACCTGCTATGGTTCCGCCTTGGAATGTGCCCAACACGGAAGACGACGACGACGACGTGCCCGAAGTGACCCGGGTAGAGTTGAGAGTGGCGGTTTCTCGCATAAAAAACACCGCCCCAGGGCCCGACGGCATTCCAGGCCGTGCATGGGTCCTGGCCTTGAGGGCTCTCGGGCCCCGACTACAAGGACTCTTAAGCGCATGTTTGGAGCGGGGCCAGCTTCCACGCCGGTGGAAGACCGGAAAGCTGGTCCTGCTGAAGAAGGAGGGGCGCCCCGCAGACTCACCGTCTGCCTATCGGCCCATTGTGCTTCTGGACGAGGTGTGTAAGATCTGCGAGCGAATCATCGCCGACCGCCTCGTCCGGCACATGACCAACGAGGGGCCGGACCTAGCGGACAACCAATTTGGTTTCCGTCAGGGGCGCTCCACAGTGGACGCGATCATGCGCGTGAGAGTCCTAGCGGAGGAGGCAGTCGCCCGGGGTGAGGTGGTTTTGGCGGTGTCGCTCGACATCGCCAACGCATTCAACACCTTGCCCTGGAATACCATCAGAGAGGCACTCCGGTATCACGGGGTGCCAGGTTACCTCCGCCGCATTATCGGGGCCTATTTGTCGGAAAGATCGGTAGTTTACCCGGGTCGTGAAGGATGGGGTCGACGAGAGATGTCGTGCGGTGTTCCACAGGGGTCGGTATTGGGGCCACTCCTGTGGAACATAGGGTACGACTGGGCTCTGCGCGGTGCTCTTCTCCACGGAGTCGGCGTGACATGCTACGCCGACGACACGCTAGTAACAGCACGTGGGAAGACGTACCGGCAGGCAGCCATACTGGCGACGGCCGGGGTCGCGCATGTCGTGGGTAGGATCCGGCGATTGGGCCTGGAGGTGGCCTTGCACAAATCCGAGGCCCTCTGCTTTCACGGGCCGAGGAATAAGCCACCTCCGGGTTCAAACATCGTGGTAGGAGGGGTCTCCATTGCTGTCGAGTCGACGATGAAGTACTTAGGACTCGTCCTCGACAGTCGGTGGAGCTTCGGGCCGCACTTCCAGCGGCTGGCACCCCGTTTGTTGGGCGCCGCTTCAGCGCTCTCGCGCTTGCTGCCCAACTTGGGGGGTCCAAATACCTCCTGCCGGAGGCTCTACACAGGGGTCGTACGGTCCATGGCGCTTTACGCCGCGCCAGTGTGGGCGGATGCCCTGACGGCCCGTAACATCGCCTTGCTACGAAGGCCGCAAAGAGCGATGGCCGTCAGGGTAATAAGGGGATACCGTACGATCTCCTTCGAGGCGGCGAGCCTCCTAGCCGGATCCCCGCCGTGGGACCTGGAGGCGGGACTCCTCGCGTCACTCTATACATGGCGCGAGGAAGCGGTGGGACGGGGCGAGCGCCTGGCGCCTCGACAAGTTGAGGCGCGCAGGGCAGAGCTCCGCCAGGTCCTAGTGGCGGAATGGGAGCAGCGACTTGCGCGACCCACGGCAGGGCACGCCGCGATAGCGGCGGTAAGACCCGTGATGAAGGAGTGGCTGGAGAGACGCCACGGCGCCCTCAGCTTCCGGCTGACGCAGGTGCTTACCGGACATGGGTGTTTCGGGAAGTACTTGTGTCGGATAGGCCGGGAGCCGACGCCCGAATGTCACCACTGTGACAGCTGCCGCGAGGACACGGCGCTGCACACGTTGGAGGAGTGCCCAGCTTGGGCAGTACAGCGCCGTGACTTGGTCGCGGCAGTCGAGGCTGCGGGCGACCTCTCGCTCTCGCTTCCGGCCGTCATTTCATGCATGGTCGAGAGCGAGAGCGGCTGGACGGCCGTCGCCTCCTTTTGTGAGGACGTAATGTCGGCAAAGGAGGCGGCGGAAAGGGAGAGAGAAGCTGTTACCTCTCTCCCGGCCCGCAGCAGACGCACCGGGCGTCGCAGGGTGGCGGACGATCTCCGGCCACCATAGGGCGTGGCCTGCGGGCGACAGACTAGGGGCGTCTGTCGCCCGATCAGAAACAGGCCTCGAGGCGGCGGCGTAGTGTTCCGCGCGCGCCTCTTAGTTGGAGTTCCTGCGGCCACTGGGTGACGGCCGCAGAGGGTGACGGGGCCCGCCTACAAACATCTGGCGGGCCAATACCTGCCGGGGGCGCGGAAGAATGCGTAAGCGATACCCAAACCCCGGCAATAGGTACAGGAAGGGAACACCGGGGTGGTTTTTAGCCGGTAAGAGTCCGGCATGCCCCTCTGCCTTCCCCAAGGCGGAGGATGTCCATGAGGATTTTCCCCCCGACAACAAAAAAAAAAAAAAAAAAAAAAAGGTTAGGTTAGGTTAGGTTAGGTTTTTTTTTTTTTTTTTTTTTTTTGTTTTGGCAGGAGTGGGAAATCCTCATGGACGCCCAGACTGCCTCACTAATGAGCCAGTCTGGGCAGTGCCGGACTCTTACCGGCTAAAACCCACTCCTGCCCTTGCTCAGTGTCCCTCTGACATAATCAGAGCCCTGTTTAGACTGATTATTTGTTTGTCTTGTCCGTCTTTTAGTTTATACTGATTTTGCGTTGTTTTGGTTCAGGTGGTTTAAACAACTAGCATTATTTCTTTATATCATACTATCGCATATTACTGTGTTTTATTTCTTTCTTGTTAGAGTATTCTACTAATTCCTATAATCTTAATATCTTGAAACTTAATCTATTCAATGTCTTTAATCAATAATTAAAATAATAAATAATAAAAATGATAATATTGGTATAATTTCAATTCTAATTAAAATTTAAACATCTAAAATTTAAATATAATCTATACTTATGTTAATCTAATATATACATAATATATTATATCCACATAATATTTTTTGTCCTAAATTTATGTACTTGCTATTATTTCCTATTTTAACTATTAATTTTCTATCTAATATTATCCTAATGCTTTGTCTATTTACAGATAGTTCTGGCGAACTCGCAGCTGCTAATTGAACCATAGTTACATCCTCAACGAGCTCGTCGGACCACAACGGTAAGTTAATTTTATTTATATTTTTTGTATTATATATTATTTTTATGTTATTTGTATTGCCATATGATTTAATTAGTAATGAGACAGTTATATACCTAAATTTTTTACAAATATGTGGGTTTGTTTTGAGTTCTGCTTCTAATTTGGCCAGTTTCACACGAAACCGGCCCCAATTTTTAGAGAATCTTGTGACTTTGTTAATATTTATTGGTATTGGTTTCTGTTTGTAAACTCTATAAACAATACCGTTGCGGTTCCTTCTTCCAGGGAGCCTTGGCACCACCTCAGCAATATGCCACCGACAGGCGCGCCAGTGCGTCCCACTTGCAGCGCACGGGGCACGCACTGTCGAAGGCGTTGTGGTCTGTCTTCTCCATCCGTGCTGACAGGCAGTTGTGGCACCGCGGCGCCTCCGCTGCCATGCGTGAAGGACAGTCAGCCCGCAGGTGTGGGTCACCGCAGTGGATGCAGAGGTCGGCGGGCTGCGTGCACATTTTTCGGCTGTGCCCGAAACACAGACAGCGAGTGCACTGGACCAGTGGCGACTGATCCAGCACTCGCACTCGCTGCAGGTCGATGTGCACGCGACCCGCCGTCGTCAGCCTCTGCCACACAGTAGGGGACACCTGCAGGACGACGTGGCAGGTGTGGGGGTTCCTCGTCCTTCGACGGTACTTCACCCCCAACCTCACATCATCCGCAGGTATGTCCCCGACCAGGTGGGTGTTCTGCTGCCGTAAGGATTGGAGGATCTCGGCATCCGTGTGGCAGGAGAGGACGTCCCTGATGATGACAAGCGGGTCCTTGTTTTTGGCCTCTTCTACCACAAGATTGCCCGTCCTCCTAATCCTCTCGGTGACCCTCACCATCTCCTCCTTGGTCTTGAACCCGACCACTACCTTCTGGTCCCTCGCTTTGCGCAGCCGTTCCACCCTAGTGCCCTCATTCCTGGCGTCGACCGCCGTCCTGAGCTTCTCGAGAACCTCTTCACCGGTGTCTGTATCATTCACAGATGATACAATAACCGAGTGAAGAGGCTCCCGGATGGTCTGCTTCGGGCCGGCGGCGATCTCCGCGAATGAAGGGCCTTGGCCTGCAACATAGCGAGGGACCAGCTGGAGTTGCTCCGACAGAGCCTGAGTGTGCTGTTGGCACTCGTGCAAGGCCAGTTTGTGAGAGTGAAGGCCTTCCATAAGGCTCTTCATGAGCTCTGTCGGAGGTTCCGTGGACGGGTTTAGAGGCGCGAGCTCCGGTGCGACTGTCTGCACGACTGCAGGCGCGACTGCCGGGGCGACCGCAGGTGCTGGCGCGATGGGAGTCTTGCTCCGCTCCGACTCCTTTACTAGCTCGTAGAGCCGGTTTATTGCGTCGAGGACCCCAGTCTTTATTTCCGTTTTGAGGTTTCGAGAGTTGCCCAAATAAAGCTTAGCTTTATTTAGGCAAGCTCTCGCCTCCGCTGTGAGACTGGGGTACCTCGACTCCGGTCTGGTTCCCTCGGCCTCCGGACTTTTTGGCGCATTCGGTGTGGTGACGCGCTTTGGTATGGCCAGGGACTTGGCCTGGGGCTCAGATCTCCCGGCCTCCCACTCCCCAATGCTTCGCCTCACACTGGGAAGTGAGGGTCTGACCTCCTCTGTTGAACGCGGTGAGCCACTGGAGCCTGGCGAGCATGCGGCTTTCTTGGCCGGAGTGCGGAACATTGCAGTGGCCTTAGTGAAAGTAAGGTTCATAGGTTGGTCAGAGGGCACTGGCGATTTTGCTGTGTCCCTGTAAAGGGGGGAACACAGAAAATGAAATACAGATTTAAATCACAATATAATTAAAAATGAATCTAAATAAAATAAATTAATAAATTTCAATAAAATACAATATTAAATGTTGCTGTGTCCCTGTAAAGAGGGGAACACAGACAATACAATTAAATAAAATAAAATACTGAATTAAATTAATTTGCGATTAAAATAAATTAAAACAAATTAAATAATAAGTTCCAATAAATTAAAATATTATATATTGCTGTATCCCTGTAAAGGGGGGATCAGCAAAAAGTAAAACTTACAATTAAGACGAGCCCTGTAAACAGGAGTCGGTCAAATAATTTAAAATTATTAAAATTACACTAAAAATTACACTAAAACTCCTTAACTATTTCGAAAAACAAGTGTAATTACTATTTATAAACAAGTTTGTGTGTGTACGTCGCTAGAAGAGCTGAATTTAGAAAAAATATTTTTTGCCGAAACCCCACGTCTACCTTCCTATAGACCAGAGGGCGGGTGGGTGGGCAAAATTTTATGTGAGCTAGGCGCACGTGTGAGGTGTCAAAAGACGCGTCTCCGCGCGGGCTAGCTAACTATGGCGTTTCTGGATGAAGTCCAGAAGAAAAATCGGGAATTTTCCTGGAAAAACTGAATTTACGACCAAAATGTATGTAAAAACCTGGACTAACACTACCAAAACGGGACTCTGGCACGCGGAACGCGCACGGGAGCACAGGTAAGGCAGGTAAGTATCAATTAAAATTACAGGAACGGGAATTTAGATGAAAATTTTGAAGAAAATTTAAAAAATAGTGTTTTTTAAAGGAGTTTTATTGAAATTTTTACAAGTCAAAAAACGAAAATGGGTTTTTCGCGAAAATTGTCAATTATCCCTAGTGGGAACGTTTCAGGGACCTCAAAAAATATTAAATTTGCTGAAAACAGCTTGTAAATGCGTCACCGGGAAGCAAAGTTATATAGATTTGATCAAAATCAGGACTCCCTAAGGTGGATTTCGTCAGTTTGGAGTATGTATGAAATGCAAAAATTTCTGGAATTTCAGATGTTGTATGTGGGCTAGGCGCACGGGCGAGGTGTCAAAAGACGCGTCTCCGCGCGGGCTAGCTAACTATGGCGTTTCTGGATGAAGTCCAGAAGAAAAATCGGGAATTTTCCTGGAAAAACTGAATTTACGACCAAAATGTATGTAAAAACCTGGACTAACACTACCAAAACGGGACTCTGGCACGCGGAACGCGCACGGGAGCACAGGTAAGGCAGGTAAGTATCAATTAAAATTACAGGAACGGGAATTTAGATGAAAATTTTGAAGAAAATTTAAAAAATAGTGTTTTTTAAAGGAGTTTTATTGAAATTTTTACAAGTCAAAAAACGAAAATGGGTTTTTCGCGAAAATTGTCAATTATCCCTAGTGGGAACGTTTCAGGGACCTCAAAAAATATTAAATTTGCTGAAAACAGCTTGTAAATGCGTCACCGGGAAGCAAAGTTATATAGATTTGATCAAAATCAGGACTCCCTAAGGTGGATTTCGTCAGTTTGGAGTATGTATGAAATGCAAAAATTTCTGGAATTTCAGATGTTGTATGTGGGCTAGGCGCACGGGCGAGGTGTCAAAAGACGCGTCTCCGCGCGGGCTAGCTAACTATGGCGTTTCTGGATGAAGTCCAGAAGAAAAATCGGGAATTTTCCTGGAAAAACTGAATTTACGACCAAAATGTATGTAAAAACCTGGACTAACACTACCAAAACGGGACTCTGGCACGCGGAACGCGCACGGGAGCACAGGTAAGGCAGGTAAGTATCAATTAAAATTACAGGAACGGGAATTTAGATGAAAATTTTGAAGAAAATTTAAAAAATAGTGTTTTTTAAAGGAGTTTTATTGAAATTTTTACAAGTCAAAAAACGAAAATGGGTTTTTCGCGAAAATTGTCAATTATCCCTAGTGGGAACGTTTCAGGGACCTCAAAAAATATTAAATTTGCTGAAAACAGCTTGTAAATGCGTCACCGGGAAGCAAAGTTATATAGATTTGATCAAAATCAGGACTCCCTAAGGTGGATTTCGTCAGTTTGGAGTATGTATGAAATGCAAAAATTTCTGGAATTTCAGATGTTGTATGTGGGCTAGGCGCACGGGCGAGGTGTCAAAAGACGCGTCTCCGCGCGGGCTAGCTAACTATGGCGTTTCTGGATGAAGTCCAGAAGAAAAATCGGGAATTTTCCTGGAAAAACTGAATTTACGACCAAAATGTATGTAAAAACCTGGACTAACACTACCAAAACGGGACTCTGGCACGCGGAACGCGCACGGGAGCACAGGTAAGGCAGGTAAGTATCAATTAAAATTACAGGAACGGGAATTTAGATGAAAATTTTGAAGAAAATTTAAAAAATAGTGTTTTTTAAAGGAGTTTTATTGAAATTTTTACAAGTCAAAAAACGAAAATGGGTTTTTCGCGAAAATTGTCAATTATCCCTAGTGGGAACGTTTCAGGGACCTCAAAAAATATTAAATTTGCTGAAAACAGCTTGTAAATGCGTCACCGGGAAGCAAAGTTATATAGATTTGATCAAAATCAGGACTCCCTAAGGTGGATTTCGTCAGTTTGGAGTATGTATGAAATGCAAAAATTTCTGGAATTTCAGATGTTGTATGTGGGCTAGGCGCACGGGCGAGGTGTCAAAAGACGCGTCTCCGCGCGGGCTAGCTAACTATGGCGTTTCTGGATGAAGTCCAGAAGAAAAATCGGGAATTTTCCTGGAAAAACTGAATTTACGACCAAAATGTATGTAAAAACCTGGACTAACACTACCAAAACGGGACTCTGGCACGCGGAACGCGCACGGGAGCACAGGTAAGGCAGGTAAGTATCAATTAAAATTACAGGAACGGGAATTTAGATGAAAATTTTGAAGAAAATTTAAAAAATAGTGTTTTTTAAAGGAGTTTTATTGAAATTTTTACAAGTCAAAAAACGAAAATGGGTTTTTCGCGAAAATTGTCAATTATCCCTAGTGGGAACGTTTCAGGGACCTCAAAAAATATTAAATTTGCTGAAAACAGCTTGTAAATGCGTCACCGGGAAGCAAAGTTATATAGATTTGATCAAAATCAGGACTCCCTAAGGTGGATTTCGTCAGTTTGGAGTATGTATGAAATGCAAAAATTTCTGGAATTTCAGATGTTGTATGTGGGCTAGGCGCACGGGCGAGGTGTCAAAAGACGCGTCTCCGCGCGGGCTAGCTAACTATGGCGTTTCTGGATGAAGTCCAGAAGAAAAATCGGGAATTTTCCTGGAAAAACTGAATTTACGACCAAAATGTATGTAAAAACCTGGACTAACACTACCAAAACGGGACTCTGGCACGCGGAACGCGCACGGGAGCACAGGTAAGGCAGGTAAGTATCAATTAAAATTACAGGAACGGGAATTTAGATGAAAATTTTGAAGAAAATTTAAAAAATAGTGTTTTTTAAAGGAGTTTTATTGAAATTTTTACAAGTCAAAAAACGAAAATGGGTTTTTCGCGAAAATTGTCAATTATCCCTAGTGGGAACGTTTCAGGGACCTCAAAAAATATTAAATTTGCTGAAAACAGCTTGTAAATGCGTCACCGGGAAGCAAAGTTATATAGATTTGATCAAAATCAGGACTCCCTAAGGTGGATTTCGTCAGTTTGGAGTATGTATGAAATGCAAAAATTTCTGGAATTTCAGATGTTGTATGTGGGCTAGGCGCACGGGCGAGGTGTCAAAAGACGCGTCTCCGCGCGGGCTAGCTAACTATGGCGTTTCTGGATGAAGTCCAGAAGAAAAATCGGGAATTTTCCTGGAAAAACTGAATTTACGACCAAAATGTATGTAAAAACCTGGACTAACACTACCAAAACGGGACTCTGGCACGCGGAACGCGCACGGGAGCACAGGTAAGGCAGGTAAGTATCAATTAAAATTACAGGAACGGGAATTTAGATGAAAATTTTGAAGAAAATTTAAAAAATAGTGTTTTTTAAAGGAGTTTTATTGAAATTTTTACAAGTCAAAAAACGAAAATGGGTTTTTCGCGAAAATTGTCAATTATCCCTAGTGGGAACGTTTCAGGGACCTCAAAAAATATTAAATTTGCTGAAAACAGCTTGTAAATGCGTCACCGGGAAGCAAAGTTATATAGATTTGATCAAAATCAGGACTCCCTAAGGTGGATTTCGTCAGTTTGGAGTATGTATGAAATGCAAAAATTTCTGGAATTTCAGATGTTGTATGTGGGCTAGGCGCACGGGCGAGGTGTCAAAAGACGCGTCTCCGCGCGGGCTAGCTAACTATGGCGTTTCTGGATGAAGTCCAGAAGAAAAATCGGGAATTTTCCTGGAAAAACTGAATTTACGACCAAAATGTATGTAAAAACCTGGACTAACACTACCAAAACGGGACTCTGGCACGCGGAACGCGCACGGGAGCACAGGTAAGGCAGGTAAGTATCAATTAAAATTACAGGAACGGGAATTTAGATGAAAATTTTGAAGAAAATTTAAAAAATAGTGTTTTTTAAAGGAGTTTTATTGAAATTTTTACAAGTCAAAAAACGAAAATGGGTTTTTCGCGAAAATTGTCAATTATCCCTAGTGGGAACGTTTCAGGGACCTCAAAAAATATTAAATTTGCTGAAAACAGCTTGTAAATGCGTCACCGGGAAGCAAAGTTATATAGATTTGATCAAAATCAGGACTCCCTAAGGTGGATTTCGTCAGTTTGGAGTATGTATGAAATGCAAAAATTTCTGGAATTTCAGATGTTGTATGTGGGCTAGGCGCACGGGCGAGGTGTCAAAAGACGCGTCTCCGCGCGGGCTAGCTAACTATGGCGTTTCTGGATGAAGTCCAGAAGAAAAATCGGGAATTTTCCTGGAAAAACTGAATTTACGACCAAAATGTATGTAAAAACCTGGACTAACACTACCAAAACGGGACTCTGGCACGCGGAACGCGCACGGGAGCACAGGTAAGGCAGGTAAGTATCAATTAAAATTACAGGAACGGGAATTTAGATGAAAATTTTGAAGAAAATTTAAAAAATAGTGTTTTTTAAAGGAGTTTTATTGAAATTTTTACAAGTCAAAAAACGAAAATGGGTTTTTCGCGAAAATTGTCAATTATCCCTAGTGGGAACGTTTCAGGGACCTCAAAAAATATTAAATTTGCTGAAAACAGCTTGTAAATGCGTCACCGGGAAGCAAAGTTATATAGATTTGATCAAAATCAGGACTCCCTAAGGTGGATTTCGTCAGTTTGGAGTATGTATGAAATGCAAAAATTTCTGGAATTTCAGATGTTGTATGTGGGCTAGGCGCACGGGCGAGGTGTCAAAAGACGCGTCTCCGCGCGGGCTAGCTAACTATGGCGTTTCTGGATGAAGTCCAGAAGAAAAATCGGGAATTTTCCTGGAAAAACTGAATTTACGACCAAAATGTATGTAAAAACCTGGACTAACACTACCAAAACGGGACTCTGGCACGCGGAACGCGCACGGGAGCACAGGTAAGGCAGGTAAGTATCAATTAAAATTACAGGAACGGGAATTTAGATGAAAATTTTGAAGAAAATTTAAAAAATAGTGTTTTTTAAAGGAGTTTTATTGAAATTTTTACAAGTCAAAAAACGAAAATGGGTTTTTCGCGAAAATTGTCAATTATCCCTAGTGGGAACGTTTCAGGGACCTCAAAAAATATTAAATTTGCTGAAAACAGCTTGTAAATGCGTCACCGGGAAGCAAAGTTATATAGATTTGATCAAAATCAGGACTCCCTAAGGTGGATTTCGTCAGTTTGGAGTATGTATGAAATGCAAAAATTTCTGGAATTTCAGATGTTGTATGTGGGCTAGGCGCACGGGCGAGGTGTCAAAAGACGCGTCTCCGCGCGGGCTAGCTAACTATGGCGTTTCTGGATGAAGTCCAGAAGAAAAATCGGGAATTTTCCTGGAAAAACTGAATTTACGACCAAAATGTATGTAAAAACCTGGACTAACACTACCAAAACGGGACTCTGGCACGCGGAACGCGCACGGGAGCACAGGTAAGGCAGGTAAGTATCAATTAAAATTACAGGAACGGGAATTTAGATGAAAATTTTGAAGAAAATTTAAAAAATAGTGTTTTTTAAAGGAGTTTTATTGAAATTTTTACAAGTCAAAAAACGAAAATGGGTTTTTCGCGAAAATTGTCAATTATCCCTAGTGGGAACGTTTCAGGGACCTCAAAAAATATTAAATTTGCTGAAAACAGCTTGTAAATGCGTCACCGGGAAGCAAAGTTATATAGATTTGATCAAAATCAGGACTCCCTAAGGTGGATTTCGTCAGTTTGGAGTATGTATGAAATGCAAAAATTTCTGGAATTTCAGATGTTGTATGTGGGCTAGGCGCACGGGCGAGGTGTCAAAAGACGCGTCTCCGCGCGGGCTAGCTAACTATGGCGTTTCTGGATGAAGTCCAGAAGAAAAATCGGGAATTTTCCTGGAAAAACTGAATTTACGACCAAAATGTATGTAAAAACCTGGACTAACACTACCAAAACGGGACTCTGGCACGCGGAACGCGCACGGGAGCACAGGTAAGGCAGGTAAGTATCAATTAAAATTACAGGAACGGGAATTTAGATGAAAATTTTGAAGAAAATTTAAAAAATAGTGTTTTTTAAAGGAGTTTTATTGAAATTTTTACAAGTCAAAAAACGAAAATGGGTTTTTCGCGAAAATTGTCAATTATCCCTAGTGGGAACGTTTCAGGGACCTCAAAAAATATTAAATTTGCTGAAAACAGCTTGTAAATGCGTCACCGGGAAGCAAAGTTATATAGATTTGATCAAAATCAGGACTCCCTAAGGTGGATTTCGTCAGTTTGGAGTATGTATGAAATGCAAAAATTTCTGGAATTTCAGATGTTGTATGTGGGCTAGGCGCACGGGCGAGGTGTCAAAAGACGCGTCTCCGCGCGGGCTAGCTAACTATGGCGTTTCTGGATGAAGTCCAGAAGAAAAATCGGGAATTTTCCTGGAAAAACTGAATTTACGACCAAAATGTATGTAAAAACCTGGACTAACACTACCAAAACGGGACTCTGGCACGCGGAACGCGCACGGGAGCACAGGTAAGGCAGGTAAGTATCAATTAAAATTACAGGAACGGGAATTTAGATGAAAATTTTGAAGAAAATTTAAAAAATAGTGTTTTTTAAAGGAGTTTTATTGAAATTTTTACAAGTCAAAAAACGAAAATGGGTTTTTCGCGAAAATTGTCAATTATCCCTAGTGGGAACGTTTCAGGGACCTCAAAAAATATTAAATTTGCTGAAAACAGCTTGTAAATGCGTCACCGGGAAGCAAAGTTATATAGATTTGATCAAAATCAGGACTCCCTAAGGTGGATTTCGTCAGTTTGGAGTATGTATGAAATGCAAAAATTTCTGGAATTTCAGATGTTGTATGTGGGCTAGGCGCACGGGCGAGGTGTCAAAAGACGCGTCTCCGCGCGGGCTAGCTAACTATGGCGTTTCTGGATGAAGTCCAGAAGAAAAATCGGGAATTTTCCTGGAAAAACTGAATTTACGACCAAAATGTATGTAAAAACCTGGACTAACACTACCAAAACGGGACTCTGGCACGCGGAACGCGCACGGGAGCACAGGTAAGGCAGGTAAGTATCAATTAAAATTACAGGAACGGGAATTTAGATGAAAATTTTGAAGAAAATTTAAAAAATAGTGTTTTTTAAAGGAGTTTTATTGAAATTTTTACAAGTCAAAAAACGAAAATGGGTTTTTCGCGAAAATTGTCAATTATCCCTAGTGGGAACGTTTCAGGGACCTCAAAAAATATTAAATTTGCTGAAAACAGCTTGTAAATGCGTCACCGGGAAGCAAAGTTATATAGATTTGATCAAAATCAGGACTCCCTAAGGTGGATTTCGTCAGTTTGGAGTATGTATGAAATGCAAAAATTTCTGGAATTTCAGATGTTGTATGTGGGCTAGGCGCACGGGCGAGGTGTCAAAAGACGCGTCTCCGCGCGGGCTAGCTAACTATGGCGTTTCTGGATGAAGTCCAGAAGAAAAATCGGGAATTTTCCTGGAAAAACTGAATTTACGACCAAAATGTATGTAAAAACCTGGACTAACACTACCAAAACGGGACTCTGGCACGCGGAACGCGCACGGGAGCACAGGTAAGGCAGGTAAGTATCAATTAAAATTACAGGAACGGGAATTTAGATGAAAATTTTGAAGAAAATTTAAAAAATAGTGTTTTTTAAAGGAGTTTTATTGAAATTTTTACAAGTCAAAAAACGAAAATGGGTTTTTCGCGAAAATTGTCAATTATCCCTAGTGGGAACGTTTCAGGGACCTCAAAAAATATTAAATTTGCTGAAAACAGCTTGTAAATGCGTCACCGGGAAGCAAAGTTATATAGATTTGATCAAAATCAGGACTCCCTAAGGTGGATTTCGTCAGTTTGGAGTATGTATGAAATGCAAAAATTTCTGGAATTTCAGATGTTGTATGTGGGCTAGGCGCACGGGCGAGGTGTCAAAAGACGCGTCTCCGCGCGGGCTAGCTAACTATGGCGTTTCTGGATGAAGTCCAGAAGAAAAATCGGGAATTTTCCTGGAAAAACTGAATTTACGACCAAAATGTATGTAAAAACCTGGACTAACACTACCAAAACGGGACTCTGGCACGCGGAACGCGCACGGGAGCACAGGTAAGGCAGGTAAGTATCAATTAAAATTACAGGAACGGGAATTTAGATGAAAATTTTGAAGAAAATTTAAAAAATAGTGTTTTTTAAAGGAGTTTTATTGAAATTTTTACAAGTCAAAAAACGAAAATGGGTTTTTCGCGAAAATTGTCAATTATCCCTAGTGGGAACGTTTCAGGGACCTCAAAAAATATTAAATTTGCTGAAAACAGCTTGTAAATGCGTCACCGGGAAGCAAAGTTATATAGATTTGATCAAAATCAGGACTCCCTAAGGTGGATTTCGTCAGTTTGGAGTATGTATGAAATGCAAAAATTTCTGGAATTTCAGATGTTGTATGTGGGCTAGGCGCACGGGCGAGGTGTCAAAAGACGCGTCTCCGCGCGGGCTAGCTAACTATGGCGTTTCTGGATGAAGTCCAGAAGAAAAATCGGGAATTTTCCTGGAAAAACTGAATTTACGACCAAAATGTATGTAAAAACCTGGACTAACACTACCAAAACGGGACTCTGGCACGCGGAACGCGCACGGGAGCACAGGTAAGGCAGGTAAGTATCAATTAAAATTACAGGAACGGGAATTTAGATGAAAATTTTGAAGAAAATTTAAAAAATAGTGTTTTTTAAAGGAGTTTTATTGAAATTTTTACAAGTCAAAAAACGAAAATGGGTTTTTCGCGAAAATTGTCAATTATCCCTAGTGGGAACGTTTCAGGGACCTCAAAAAATATTAAATTTGCTGAAAACAGCTTGTAAATGCGTCACCGGGAAGCAAAGTTATATAGATTTGATCAAAATCAGGACTCCCTAAGGTGGATTTCGTCAGTTTGGAGTATGTATGAAATGCAAAAATTTCTGGAATTTCAGATGTTGTATGTGGGCTAGGCGCACGGGCGAGGTGTCAAAAGACGCGTCTCCGCGCGGGCTAGCTAACTATGGCGTTTCTGGATGAAGTCCAGAAGAAAAATCGGGAATTTTCCTGGAAAAACTGAATTTACGACCAAAATGTATGTAAAAACCTGGACTAACACTACCAAAACGGGACTCTGGCACGCGGAACGCGCACGGGAGCACAGGTAAGGCAGGTAAGTATCAATTAAAATTACAGGAACGGGAATTTAGATGAAAATTTTGAAGAAAATTTAAAAAATAGTGTTTTTTAAAGGAGTTTTATTGAAATTTTTACAAGTCAAAAAACGAAAATGGGTTTTTCGCGAAAATTGTCAATTATCCCTAGTGGGAACGTTTCAGGGACCTCAAAAAATATTAAATTTGCTGAAAACAGCTTGTAAATGCGTCACCGGGAAGCAAAGTTATATAGATTTGATCAAAATCAGGACTCCCTAAGGTGGATTTCGTCAGTTTGGAGTATGTATGAAATGCAAAAATTTCTGGAATTTCAGATGTTGTATGTGGGCTAGGCGCACGGGCGAGGTGTCAAAAGACGCGTCTCCGCGCGGGCTAGCTAACTATGGCGTTTCTGGATGAAGTCCAGAAGAAAAATCGGGAATTTTCCTGGAAAAACTGAATTTACGACCAAAATGTATGTAAAAACCTGGACTAACACTACCAAAACGGGACTCTGGCACGCGGAACGCGCACGGGAGCACAGGTAAGGCAGGTAAGTATCAATTAAAATTACAGGAACGGGAATTTAGATGAAAATTTTGAAGAAAATTTAAAAAATAGTGTTTTTTAAAGGAGTTTTATTGAAATTTTTACAAGTCAAAAAACGAAAATGGGTTTTTCGCGAAAATTGTCAATTATCCCTAGTGGGAACGTTTCAGGGACCTCAAAAAATATTAAATTTGCTGAAAACAGCTTGTAAATGCGTCACCGGGAAGCAAAGTTATATAGATTTGATCAAAATCAGGACTCCCTAAGGTGGATTTCGTCAGTTTGGAGTATGTATGAAATGCAAAAATTTCTGGAATTTCAGATGTTGTATGTGGGCTAGGCGCACGGGCGAGGTGTCAAAAGACGCGTCTCCGCGCGGGCTAGCTAACTATGGCGTTTCTGGATGAAGTCCAGAAGAAAAATCGGGAATTTTCCTGGAAAAACTGAATTTACGACCAAAATGTATGTAAAAACCTGGACTAACACTACCAAAACGGGACTCTGGCACGCGGAACGCGCACGGGAGCACAGGTAAGGCAGGTAAGTATCAATTAAAATTACAGGAACGGGAATTTAGATGAAAATTTTGAAGAAAATTTAAAAAATAGTGTTTTTTAAAGGAGTTTTATTGAAATTTTTACAAGTCAAAAAACGAAAATGGGTTTTTCGCGAAAATTGTCAATTATCCCTAGTGGGAACGTTTCAGGGACCTCAAAAAATATTAAATTTGCTGAAAACAGCTTGTAAATGCGTCACCGGGAAGCAAAGTTATATAGATTTGATCAAAATCAGGACTCCCTAAGGTGGATTTCGTCAGTTTGGAGTATGTATGAAATGCAAAAATTTCTGGAATTTCAGATGTTGTATGTGGGCTAGGCGCACGGGCGAGGTGTCAAAAGACGCGTCTCCGCGCGGGCTAGCTAACTATGGCGTTTCTGGATGAAGTCCAGAAGAAAAATCGGGAATTTTCCTGGAAAAACTGAATTTACGACCAAAATGTATGTAAAAACCTGGACTAACACTACCAAAACGGGACTCTGGCACGCGGAACGCGCACGGGAGCACAGGTAAGGCAGGTAAGTATCAATTAAAATTACAGGAACGGGAATTTAGATGAAAATTTTGAAGAAAATTTAAAAAATAGTGTTTTTTAAAGGAGTTTTATTGAAATTTTTACAAGTCAAAAAACGAAAATGGGTTTTTCGCGAAAATTGTCAATTATCCCTAGTGGGAACGTTTCAGGGACCTCAAAAAATATTAAATTTGCTGAAAACAGCTTGTAAATGCGTCACCGGGAAGCAAAGTTATATAGATTTGATCAAAATCAGGACTCCCTAAGGTGGATTTCGTCAGTTTGGAGTATGTATGAAATGCAAAAATTTCTGGAATTTCAGATGTTGTATGTGGGCTAGGCGCACGGGCGAGGTGTCAAAAGACGCGTCTCCGCGCGGGCTAGCTAACTATGGCGTTTCTGGATGAAGTCCAGAAGAAAAATCGGGAATTTTCCTGGAAAAACTGAATTTACGACCAAAATGTATGTAAAAACCTGGACTAACACTACCAAAACGGGACTCTGGCACGCGGAACGCGCACGGGAGCACAGGTAAGGCAGGTAAGTATCAATTAAAATTACAGGAACGGGAATTTAGATGAAAATTTTGAAGAAAATTTAAAAAATAGTGTTTTTTAAAGGAGTTTTATTGAAATTTTTACAAGTCAAAAAACGAAAATGGGTTTTTCGCGAAAATTGTCAATTATCCCTAGTGGGAACGTTTCAGGGACCTCAAAAAATATTAAATTTGCTGAAAACAGCTTGTAAATGCGTCACCGGGAAGCAAAGTTATATAGATTTGATCAAAATCAGGACTCCCTAAGGTGGATTTCGTCAGTTTGGAGTATGTATGAAATGCAAAAATTTCTGGAATTTCAGATGTTGTATGTGGGCTAGGCGCACGGGCGAGGTGTCAAAAGACGCGTCTCCGCGCGGGCTAGCTAACTATGGCGTTTCTGGATGAAGTCCAGAAGAAAAATCGGGAATTTTCCTGGAAAAACTGAATTTACGACCAAAATGTATGTAAAAACCTGGACTAACACTACCAAAACGGGACTCTGGCACGCGGAACGCGCACGGGAGCACAGGTAAGGCAGGTAAGTATCAATTAAAATTACAGGAACGGGAATTTAGATGAAAATTTTGAAGAAAATTTAAAAAATAGTGTTTTTTAAAGGAGTTTTATTGAAATTTTTACAAGTCAAAAAACGAAAATGGGTTTTTCGCGAAAATTGTCAATTATCCCTAGTGGGAACGTTTCAGGGACCTCAAAAAATATTAAATTTGCTGAAAACAGCTTGTAAATGCGTCACCGGGAAGCAAAGTTATATAGATTTGATCAAAATCAGGACTCCCTAAGGTGGATTTCGTCAGTTTGGAGTATGTATGAAATGCAAAAATTTCTGGAATTTCAGATGTTGTATGTGGGCTAGGCGCACGGGCGAGGTGTCAAAAGACGCGTCTCCGCGCGGGCTAGCTAACTATGGCGTTTCTGGATGAAGTCCAGAAGAAAAATCGGGAATTTTCCTGGAAAAACTGAATTTACGACCAAAATGTATGTAAAAACCTGGACTAACACTACCAAAACGGGACTCTGGCACGCGGAACGCGCACGGGAGCACAGGTAAGGCAGGTAAGTATCAATTAAAATTACAGGAACGGGAATTTAGATGAAAATTTTGAAGAAAATTTAAAAAATAGTGTTTTTTAAAGGAGTTTTATTGAAATTTTTACAAGTCAAAAAACGAAAATGGGTTTTTCGCGAAAATTGTCAATTATCCCTAGTGGGAACGTTTCAGGGACCTCAAAAAATATTAAATTTGCTGAAAACAGCTTGTAAATGCGTCACCGGGAAGCAAAGTTATATAGATTTGATCAAAATCAGGACTCCCTTTTTTTTTTTTTTTTTTTTTTTGAGGATGGGAAATCATCAAATGACTCCTCCCGCTCTGGGTGGAGCAGAAGGGAGTGTCAGACTTTTACTGACTAAAACCCACCCGTGTTCCTTCCTTAGCCCTTTATGTTCCAGGGCAGCGGTAAACCCTTTCGGATGGTCCCGCTACCCTGGCAGGCTTCGGCCCTGTGGGGCCCCGTCACTTGCTGACATCTCTTTGAGGCGCGCGTGGAACACGAACACGCCGTCCGGCACGGGCCTAGTCCTGATCGGACGGAGAGCTACCCATTACTCTCCGCCCGCAGGCCCGCGCCTACGGTGGCCGGGAGTCGTCACGCGGCTCCCGACGCCCGGAGCGTCTCCCGCGGCGGCTGAGGCGTGAGGTGCGCAAGGCGCGTTCCCTCGCCCACCCCGCCACCTCCTTCGCTAGCATGACTGCTTCGCAGAAGGAGGTGACTGCCTCCCACTCCCTCTCACCCCGGACCATGGCTTGAACCAGGGCCGGGCGCGAGAGGTCGCCGCCGCTGCCAATCGCCTCTACGAGGACACGGCGGTGCTCTGCCCAAGCAGGGCAGACCTCCACCGTATGCTCCACCGTGTCCTCTGGGCGATCCTGACAGTGGTGACACCCGGGCGTCTCCTCCCGCCTGATGATGTGCAGGAACCTCCCGAAACATCCGTGTCCGGAGAGGACCTGCGTCAGGCGGTAGGTGAGAGCGCCGTGACGTCTCTCTAGCCACTCCTCAAAGAGGGGTCTTACCGCCGCTATCGTGGCGTGCCCTGCGCTGGGTTGCGATAGTCGCTCCTTCCATGCCGCCATGAGATCGCACCGGAGGTTCGTCCGCTCCGCCGCGGTTTGCCGCGGATGCGGAGTTTCCCCCCGGCGTAGTGCCTCCGCGCGCCAATCATATAGGCGCGCGAGGACTATCGCCTCCAGATCCCATGGTGGCAGTCCGGCAAGGAGGCTTGCTGCCTCGCCTGAGATCGTGCGGTAGCCCCGGATCAGCCTTACGGCTACCACCTTTTGGGGCGCGTTCAGATAGTGTGCGGCTCGAAGCCGCAGTGAACGCGCCCATACCGGGGCCCCATATAGGGCCATGGACCGCACGACCCCCGCGTAAAGCCTCCGGCAGGAGGCGTTTGGTCCCCTCAGGTTGGGCAAGAGCCGCTTTAGGGCGGCCCCGGCCCGTTCCAGTTTGGGGGCCAAACGTCGGAAATGCTCGACGAAGTTCCATCGGCTGTCGAGGACGAGACCCAGGTACCTCATCGTGGTCTCGACGCCGATGTGAACCCCTCCTACCACTAGTTGGGATCCCGGAGGTGGCCCGTACCGAGGCCCATGAAAGGACATGGCCTCGGACTTGTGCAATGCCACCTCGAGACCCAACCGCCGGATCCTTTCCACGACTATCGCAACCCCGCGTGTCATCGCGTCGGCCGCCGCCTGATGCGACCTCCCCTGCGCCAGGACCAGCGTGTCGTCAGCGTAGCAAACTACGCTGACGCCTTCAGGGAGGTCGGCCCGCAGCACCCAGTCGTAACCGATGTCCCACAGGAGCGGCCCCAGAACCGATCCCTGTGGGACACCGCACGACATCTCTCGCCGGTTCCAGTTCCCGTCGCGACCGGGGTAGATGACGGCTCTGTCCGTCAAATACGCCCCGACTACTCGACGGAGGTAGGTCGGCACCCGGTGATACCGGAGTGCCTCCCCAATGCAGCTCCAGGGCAGGGTGTTGAACGCGTTGGCGATGTCGAGTGACACCGCCACGACCACCCCACCCCGGGACACCGCGTCCCCCGTCGTGAGGGCTCTTACGCGCATGATGGCGTCCACCGTAGAGCGCCCCTTGCGGAAGCCAAACTGGCAATCCGCAAGATCCGGCCCAGTCCCCACAAGGTGCCCGACGAGGCGGCCCGCAATCACTCTCTCAAAGAGCTTGCCAACCTCGTCGAGCAGCACTATGGGCCGGTATGCGGACGGAGAGTCCGCAGGGCGCCCCGGCTTCTGAATGAGGACCAGCTTCCCCGTCTTCCAACGGAGTGGAAACTGGCCTCTCTCCATGCATGCGCTTAAGAGCGCCTCCAGTCGAGGCCCGAGAGCCGTCGAGGCCAGGACCCAGGCTTTACCCGGCAAGCCGTCGGGTCCTGGGGCGGTGTTTTTGGCCTTAAGCCTGCCTACCGCCGCTCTCAGATCTACCCCGGTCACTTCAGGGGTGTCGTCGTCGTCGTCCGTGTGGTCCGCTTCGGGCACCGTGAGTGGCGGAGCCATAGGCGGGGGAGTATGCTCCCCGCGTGAAGGGAACAGAGCGCTCACCACCTCCTCCACCAGCTGAGGGCGGAGACTCTGAGTCAGCGGGGGGGCCCAGGTGCGGAGTTTATTCCGCACCATTTTGTAAGGGCGCCCCCATGGATCTCTGTTCAGAGTCTCCAGCATCTCCTCGCGGGCCGTGTTCTTGGCCCGCTGGATAGCCTCTCGGAGGGCGGTCTTCGCCGCTCTGTACCCCTCGTACAGCTCCGCCTCTGTGGCTTCCGCATCCGGAGGGCGGATGCGGCGCCTGCGGTGCCTGGTGTACCGGTGTCGCGCGTCGACGCACGCCTTGCGCAACGCCTCCACCTCCTGCGACCACCAGTACACCCGACGTCGGGCGCATCCTGGCCGGACTCGGGGCATTGCCACGTCGCAGATCTCGGACATGGCCTCCCGGAACCACTCCGCCTCATCGTCAATATCAGCAGGCCTGTCCGGTGAAGACACCCAGGCCTGCACGATCGAGGCTTCCAGGAGGAGCTCCCGGTCCAGCTGCTTCAGCGCCCAACGCGGACCACTCGGGGCCTGTCGGACCAGCGCGCTAGAGGTCTGGGTGGAGACATCGAACCGGATATACCGGTGATCGGAGTAGGTCTCCACCTCCTCCATGACGCGCCAGTCGATGACACGCTGTGACAGAGCGGGGCTGGCGAACGTGATGTCCACTACCGACTCGCCCCGCATCCGCACACACGTAGGGACAGAACCCCGATTCACGGCGACCAGGCCTGTTTCCAGAGCCCAGTCCTCTACCATCCTGCCCCGCACATCCGTGCAACGGGAACCCCAGGCCACATTCTTGGCGTTGAAGTCCCCGAGCACTAGCACGGAGAAAGGATGGCTTCTGGTGACGACGACACCCAACTCTGTTAAAGAGTTCTGGAACTCGGCGAGAGTTCGGCTCGGAGAGAAGTAGACTCCCACTACCACAATCTCTCCGAACCGTGCTGCTACGCACCCCTGTCCCTTCGTGACACCTTCGAGGGACGGGGTACCGGCGGCAGCCGACGAAATTATGGCCACTGAGCCGCTAAGGTCCTCCACCCAGTTATCCCTGGGCGGGACAAAGTACGGCTCAGCGACCACGGCGATATTAATCGACCACTGCGCCATGCTCTGGAGCAACAGGTCCTGAGCGCAGGCGCAGTGGTTGATATTCGCCTGGAGGAGGCGTAAAGGCGGAGCCATTACTCCTCCATTTCAGCCCCCTCCCGGGCCCCTTGTGAGGGACCCTCAGCAGCGGCGGCGGCGGCAGCGGCGGCGGCGGCGGCGGCGGCGGCAGTGGTGGCGGCGGCGGCAGCGGCGGCGGCAGTGGCGGCGACGGTGGTGGTGGTGGCGACGGTGGCGGAGGGCCTGCCTTTCCTCCTGGCTTCGGCGGGTGGGGCGCAGGACTTGCTGCCCGCCCGGTGATCGGCCGGCTTGCCAGCAGCCGCACATGCAGCGCAGTGCGGCGCGGCGTTGCACGAGCCGGCCTTATGTCCGGGCTTACCGCAGCGGAAGCACAAAGTGCTGCGGTCCTCCGAGGTGCACTGGACGCTCACGTGGTGACCCACGTGGCATCGATAGCACCTCAGAGGTCTGGGCTCCAGCAGTTTGACCTGCGCGGACACCCAGCCCACCAGGAGCCTTCCACCCTCCACTATCTTTCTAGCCGCCGTCACCGGGCAGCTTACCGTTACGGTTCGCATGCCCGTGAAGTCAGGACGTATGGTGCCCGCCTTCACCTGGTCGGCAAGACACCCGCCCGTCCTGACGACGGCGGCTACCACCTCCGTTTCCGTGATGGAGTCATCCAGGCCCACAATGCGCATGTCTGCGCACTTGACGGGCCTGGAGACTCGAGCCTCGTCCGCGTTGAGGGACGCCCTTAGCTTCTCAGCTAGGGCGTCAGCGGTGGGGCCACTCGTAGCACCGGGGATCTCCAGCATGCGGGCACCAGTGGCGGTCACCCTATGCCGGAGGCCCCCGGTGATCCCCAGCTCTTGGAGATCCACCGTCGCTCTCGCCTTGGTGAGCACGTCACGGTAGGTCACCCCCCTTTTAACCGCGTCTGGCTGTAGTGTAATGACTACAGCCGCGGTCTTAGGGGAGCGAAGCCTAGCCGCAACGGCTCGCTCCTTGCGGCGCCTCCTCTGCGCCTTTTTCCTGGCCGCCTTGGCCGCCTTCTTCTTCTCCCCGACCACCTGCCACTCGGCATTGGTCGTGGGAGATTTCTCTGGGGGAGGCGTAGGTTCTGGGCCCTTCGCCTCCCCAGCCGCTCTGCCCTTCTTTTTAGCCTTGGCCGGCGGTTTGCCGGCAGGCGCCGGTTTTGCCGGCGCGGAGGCTCTGCCAGCCGACGCCGGTTTCGCCGGTGCCGCGGCTCCTCCAGCCGACGCCTGTTTGGCCGGCGCCTGGGCCCGGCCGGACGGCCCGGATTTAGGGGCGGCAGCGGCAGCATACGAGGCCGCCTTCGGCCCTGGGGCCGTCCTACCCGCCAAGGGCGGGCGCAGCACAATACCCTCCAGGGCGGTGAACCGCGCCTGGAAGGCTGCCAGTTCCTGCCGAACCAGGTCCAGGACCTGATTCTCCGCCGGCACGATCCGGCTTGCCGGCTGGCTGGCTGGCTGGCTGGCTGCTGGTGTCGCCCGCCCTTTGTCGGGGACCTTCAGGCTGGCCAGGTCTGCCCGGAGCCTCCTATTCTCCTCTTGGAGACGCTCCGTGGCAGCCGTCAGGCGGGCGACCTGCGCCCTTAATTCGGCCACTTCGCCAGCCGAAGGACCGGTGCAGTTGGCCTCCTCCGCTGCCGCCATGATGGAGGCCATTGCCGAGACTATGGCCCTGTTCTTAGAAGTTTGTAACTTCTTCAGGGACACGTCCCGGATCGCGGCCTCCACGACCGCCGCAAACCTCTTCTTGCGGTCCGCCTCAGGACCGCCAGCCTCACCCGCCTCGTCGCTGGAGGGCTCCGAAGCGACCGCGTGACCGGTCCGGTCCTTTGCGATCGTTCGCTCCGCCGCCTCCCGGTCAGTGAGCCCCCTCCCTTTGCCTCGCTCTCGGGCTCCTCCCCGCCTACTGGTGGGGATTTTTCGGGCTGAGGCCAGCTCCCCGTCAGAGGACGACCCCTGGCCGCCCACTGACCTTGGCCGCTTGCTTCGTGCCTTTCTTTTAGCAGCGGCCATCTCCTTGTCTCGGCAAGGGCTCCCTGAGCCTCCCGAGCTCGCTCCTCCGGATGCGTTGTCGGACTCCGACCCCGCATCACTCTTCCTTGAGCCTCCTCGGCTCTTGTTGCCTTTCGCGACGGCAAGCGGTGCATCTGCGTCGCACAGGCGCTCCGGGCTAACCCGGCGCTCCTTTTCTTGCGACGCAGGACTTGGTTGACGGAGGTCGGCGGTGTTCTGCCGACCTACGAGACTATTGTTGCCCCCCCCATATACGGTAGGGCGACCTTCCGAAGAAGGGCGGGATTGTGCCTCCATGAGGAGGTTGCCCGCCTGGGGAATATTTCCAATAGCCGACTTTTCCATTTTTTCCTTTTAAGGGTGAGGTCCCTTGGACGCGCTAATGACCGGATCCCCTCCGGCCATGCATCCCCTCGGCACGCTAGACCTTGGGATTGGGGTGATTTTTTAGAGAGGTTGTCTTCCTCGCAGCCCGAGCCTCAGTGGCCCGGGCCCCCGGTCCTGAACCCAGGATTACGGTTTGGCCGGCGGCTGGCATAACCAACCACCGCCCCTACGTCCCCACGCTGCCGCCGGATACCGGACAGACGCAGCGCAGATATGGACTTCCTCCACAGCGGCGCGAACCGCCCCCCCCCAGTATACGCCCACTCACCTTCCTCTGTAAGCAGAGGGGGAGTAGGCGTCTATAGCCCGGTTCCCTTCAACGACCATCGAGGATGATCGGTGATTGGAACCGTGCCCTTCCCCGTGTGTTGTAGATTAGCCGCCGGCCCCAAGTGCCCACCAAGACTTGGTGGACACCTGGAGCCGACGTTGCCCAGGGTGCGCCACGAGGAGGCTCTTCAACATGCACCCCATCAGGACTCCCTAAGGTGGATTTCGTCAGTTTGGAGTATGTATGAAATGCAAAAATTTCTGGAATTTCAGATGTTGTATGTGGGCTAGGCGCACGGGCGAGGTGTCAAAAGACGCGTCTCCGCGCGGGCTAGCTAACTATGGCGTTTCTGGATGAAGTCCAGAAGAAAAATCGGGAATTTTCCTGGAAAAACTGAATTTACGACCAAAATGTATGTAAAAACCTGGACTAACACTACCAAAACGGGACTCTGGCACGCGGAACGCGCACGGGAGCACAGGTAAGGCAGGTAAGTATCAATTAAAATTACAGGAACGGGAATTTAGATGAAAATTTTGAAGAAAATTTAAAAAATAGTGTTTTTTAAAGGAGTTTTATTGAAATTTTTACAAGTCAAAAAACGAAAATGGGTTTTTCGCGAAAATTGTCAATTATCCCTAGTGGGAACGTTTCAGGGACCTCAAAAAATATTAAATTTGCTGAAAACAGCTTGTAAATGCGTCACCGGGAAGCAAAGTTATATAGATTTGATCAAAATCAGGACTCCCTAAGGTGGATTTCGTCAGTTTGGAGTATGTATGAAATGCAAAAATTTCTGGAATTTCAGATGTTGTATGTGGGCTAGGCGCACGGGCGAGGTGTCAAAAGACGCGTCTCCGCGCGGGCTAGCTAACTATGGCGTTTCTGGATGAAGTCCAGAAGAAAAATCGGGAATTTTCCTGGAAAAACTGAATTTACGACCAAAATGTATGTAAAAACCTGGACTAACACTACCAAAACGGGACTCTGGCACGCGGAACGCGCACGGGAGCACAGGTAAGGCAGGTAAGTATCAATTAAAATTACAGGAACGGGAATTTAGATGAAAATTTTGAAGAAAATTTAAAAAATAGTGTTTTTTAAAGGAGTTTTATTGAAATTTTTACAAGTCAAAAAACGAAAATGGGTTTTTCGCGAAAATTGTCAATTATCCCTAGTGGGAACGTTTCAGGGACCTCAAAAAATATTAAATTTGCTGAAAACAGCTTGTAAATGCGTCACCGGGAAGCAAAGTTATATAGATTTGATCAAAATCAGGACTCCCTAAGGTGGATTTCGTCAGTTTGGAGTATGTATGAAATGCAAAAATTTCTGGAATTTCAGATGTTGTATGTGGGCTAGGCGCACGGGCGAGGTGTCAAAAGACGCGTCTCCGCGCGGGCTAGCTAACTATGGCGTTTCTGGATGAAGTCCAGAAGAAAAATCGGGAATTTTCCTGGAAAAACTGAATTTACGACCAAAATGTATGTAAAAACCTGGACTAACACTACCAAAACGGGACTCTGGCACGCGGAACGCGCACGGGAGCACAGGTAAGGCAGGTAAGTATCAATTAAAATTACAGGAACGGGAATTTAGATGAAAATTTTGAAGAAAATTTAAAAAATAGTGTTTTTTAAAGGAGTTTTATTGAAATTTTTACAAGTCAAAAAACGAAAATGGGTTTTTCGCGAAAATTGTCAATTATCCCTAGTGGGAACGTTTCAGGGACCTCAAAAAATATTAAATTTGCTGAAAACAGCTTGTAAATGCGTCACCGGGAAGCAAAGTTATATAGATTTGATCAAAATCAGGACTCCCTAAGGTGGATTTCGTCAGTTTGGAGTATGTATGAAATGCAAAAATTTCTGGAATTTCAGATGTTGTATGTGGGCTAGGCGCACGGGCGAGGTGTCAAAAGACGCGTCTCCGCGCGGGCTAGCTAACTATGGCGTTTCTGGATGAAGTCCAGAAGAAAAATCGGGAATTTTCCTGGAAAAACTGAATTTACGACCAAAATGTATGTAAAAACCTGGACTAACACTACCAAAACGGGACTCTGGCACGCGGAACGCGCACGGGAGCACAGGTAAGGCAGGTAAGTATCAATTAAAATTACAGGAACGGGAATTTAGATGAAAATTTTGAAGAAAATTTAAAAAATAGTGTTTTTTAAAGGAGTTTTATTGAAATTTTTACAAGTCAAAAAACGAAAATGGGTTTTTCGCGAAAATTGTCAATTATCCCTAGTGGGAACGTTTCAGGGACCTCAAAAAATATTAAATTTGCTGAAAACAGCTTGTAAATGCGTCACCGGGAAGCAAAGTTATATAGATTTGATCAAAATCAGGACTCCCTAAGGTGGATTTCGTCAGTTTGGAGTATGTATGAAATGCAAAAATTTCTGGAATTTCAGATGTTGTATGTGGGCTAGGCGCACGGGCGAGGTGTCAAAAGACGCGTCTCCGCGCGGGCTAGCTAACTATGGCGTTTCTGGATGAAGTCCAGAAGAAAAATCGGGAATTTTCCTGGAAAAACTGAATTTACGACCAAAATGTATGTAAAAACCTGGACTAACACTACCAAAACGGGACTCTGGCACGCGGAACGCGCACGGGAGCACAGGTAAGGCAGGTAAGTATCAATTAAAATTACAGGAACGGGAATTTAGATGAAAATTTTGAAGAAAATTTAAAAAATAGTGTTTTTTAAAGGAGTTTTATTGAAATTTTTACAAGTCAAAAAACGAAAATGGGTTTTTCGCGAAAATTGTCAATTATCCCTAGTGGGAACGTTTCAGGGACCTCAAAAAATATTAAATTTGCTGAAAACAGCTTGTAAATGCGTCACCGGGAAGCAAAGTTATATAGATTTGATCAAAATCAGGACTCCCTAAGGTGGATTTCGTCAGTTTGGAGTATGTATGAAATGCAAAAATTTCTGGAATTTCAGATGTTGTATGTGGGCTAGGCGCACGGGCGAGGTGTCAAAAGACGCGTCTCCGCGCGGGCTAGCTAACTATGGCGTTTCTGGATGAAGTCCAGAAGAAAAATCGGGAATTTTCCTGGAAAAACTGAATTTACGACCAAAATGTATGTAAAAACCTGGACTAACACTACCAAAACGGGACTCTGGCACGCGGAACGCGCACGGGAGCACAGGTAAGGCAGGTAAGTATCAATTAAAATTACAGGAACGGGAATTTAGATGAAAATTTTGAAGAAAATTTAAAAAATAGTGTTTTTTAAAGGAGTTTTATTGAAATTTTTACAAGTCAAAAAACGAAAATGGGTTTTTCGCGAAAATTGTCAATTATCCCTAGTGGGAACGTTTCAGGGACCTCAAAAAATATTAAATTTGCTGAAAACAGCTTGTAAATGCGTCACCGGGAAGCAAAGTTATATAGATTTGATCAAAATCAGGACTCCCTAAGGTGGATTTCGTCAGTTTGGAGTATGTATGAAATGCAAAAATTTCTGGAATTTCAGATGTTGTATGTGGGCTAGGCGCACGGGCGAGGTGTCAAAAGACGCGTCTCCGCGCGGGCTAGCTAACTATGGCGTTTCTGGATGAAGTCCAGAAGAAAAATCGGGAATTTTCCTGGAAAAACTGAATTTACGACCAAAATGTATGTAAAAACCTGGACTAACACTACCAAAACGGGACTCTGGCACGCGGAACGCGCACGGGAGCACAGGTAAGGCAGGTAAGTATCAATTAAAATTACAGGAACGGGAATTTAGATGAAAATTTTGAAGAAAATTTAAAAAATAGTGTTTTTTAAAGGAGTTTTATTGAAATTTTTACAAGTCAAAAAACGAAAATGGGTTTTTCGCGAAAATTGTCAATTATCCCTAGTGGGAACGTTTCAGGGACCTCAAAAAATATTAAATTTGCTGAAAACAGCTTGTAAATGCGTCACCGGGAAGCAAAGTTATATAGATTTGATCAAAATCAGGACTCCCTAAGGTGGATTTCGTCAGTTTGGAGTATGTATGAAATGCAAAAATTTCTGGAATTTCAGATGTTGTATGTGGGCTAGGCGCACGGGCGAGGTGTCAAAAGACGCGTCTCCGCGCGGGCTAGCTAACTATGGCGTTTCTGGATGAAGTCCAGAAGAAAAATCGGGAATTTTCCTGGAAAAACTGAATTTACGACCAAAATGTATGTAAAAACCTGGACTAACACTACCAAAACGGGACTCTGGCACGCGGAACGCGCACGGGAGCACAGGTAAGGCAGGTAAGTATCAATTAAAATTACAGGAACGGGAATTTAGATGAAAATTTTGAAGAAAATTTAAAAAATAGTGTTTTTTAAAGGAGTTTTATTGAAATTTTTACAAGTCAAAAAACGAAAATGGGTTTTTCGCGAAAATTGTCAATTATCCCTAGTGGGAACGTTTCAGGGACCTCAAAAAATATTAAATTTGCTGAAAACAGCTTGTAAATGCGTCACCGGGAAGCAAAGTTATATAGATTTGATCAAAATCAGGACTCCCTAAGGTGGATTTCGTCAGTTTGGAGTATGTATGAAATGCAAAAATTTCTGGAATTTCAGATGTTGTATGTGGGCTAGGCGCACGGGCGAGGTGTCAAAAGACGCGTCTCCGCGCGGGCTAGCTAACTATGGCGTTTCTGGATGAAGTCCAGAAGAAAAATCGGGAATTTTCCTGGAAAAACTGAATTTACGACCAAAATGTATGTAAAAACCTGGACTAACACTACCAAAACGGGACTCTGGCACGCGGAACGCGCACGGGAGCACAGGTAAGGCAGGTAAGTATCAATTAAAATTACAGGAACGGGAATTTAGATGAAAATTTTGAAGAAAATTTAAAAAATAGTGTTTTTTAAAGGAGTTTTATTGAAATTTTTACAAGTCAAAAAACGAAAATGGGTTTTTCGCGAAAATTGTCAATTATCCCTAGTGGGAACGTTTCAGGGACCTCAAAAAATATTAAATTTGCTGAAAACAGCTTGTAAATGCGTCACCGGGAAGCAAAGTTATATAGATTTGATCAAAATCAGGACTCCCTAAGGTGGATTTCGTCAGTTTGGAGTATGTATGAAATGCAAAAATTTCTGGAATTTCAGATGTTGTATGTGGGCTAGGCGCACGGGCGAGGTGTCAAAAGACGCGTCTCCGCGCGGGCTAGCTAACTATGGCGTTTCTGGATGAAGTCCAGAAGAAAAATCGGGAATTTTCCTGGAAAAACTGAATTTACGACCAAAATGTATGTAAAAACCTGGACTAACACTACCAAAACGGGACTCTGGCACGCGGAACGCGCACGGGAGCACAGGTAAGGCAGGTAAGTATCAATTAAAATTACAGGAACGGGAATTTAGATGAAAATTTTGAAGAAAATTTAAAAAATAGTGTTTTTTAAAGGAGTTTTATTGAAATTTTTACAAGTCAAAAAACGAAAATGGGTTTTTCGCGAAAATTGTCAATTAACCGGGAAGCAAAGTTATATAGATTTGATCAAAATCAGGACTCCCTAAGGTGGATTTCGTCAGTTTGGAGTATGTATGAAATGCAAAAATTTCTGGAATTTCAGATGTTGTATGTGGGCTAGGCGCACGGGCGAGGTGTCAAAAGACGCGTCTCCGCGCGGGCTAGCTAACTATGGCGTTTCTGGATGAAGTCCAGAAGAAAAATCGGGAATTTTCCTGGAAAAACTGAATTTACGACCAAAATGTATGTAAAAACCTGGACTAACACTACCAAAACGGGACTCTGGCACGCGGAACGCGCACGGGAGCACAGGTAAGGCAGGTAAGTATCAATTAAAATTACAGGAACGGGAATTTAGATGAAAATTTTGAAGAAAATTTAAAAAATAGTGTTTTTTAAAGGAGTTTTATTGAAATTTTTACAAGTCAAAAAACGAAAATGGGTTTTTCGCGAAAATTGTCAATTATCCCTAGTGGGAACGTTTCAGGGACCTCAAAAAATATTAAATTTGCTGAAAACAGCTTGTAAATGCGTCACCGGGAAGCAAAGTTATATAGATTTGATCAAAATCAGGACTCCCTAAGGTGGATTTCGTCAGTTTGGAGTATGTATGAAATGCAAAAATTTCTGGAATTTCAGATGTTGTATGTGGGCTAGGCGCACGGGCGAGGTGTCAAAAGACGCGTCTCCGCGCGGGCTAGCTAACTATGGCGTTTCTGGATGAAGTCCAGAAGAAAAATCGGGAATTTTCCTGGAAAAACTGAATTTACGACCAAAATGTATGTAAAAACCTGGACTAACACTACCAAAACGGGACTCTGGCACGCGGAACGCGCACGGGAGCACAGGTAAGGCAGGTAAGTATCAATTAAAATTACAGGAACGGGAATTTAGATGAAAATTTTGAAGAAAATTTAAAAAATAGTGTTTTTTAAAGGAGTTTTATTGAAATTTTTACAAGTCAAAAAACGAAAATGGGTTTTTCGCGAAAATTGTCAATTATCCCTAGTGGGAACGTTTCAGGGACCTCAAAAAATATTAAATTTGCTGAAAACAGCTTGTAAATGCGTCACCGGGAAGCAAAGTTATATAGATTTGATCAAAATCAGGACTCCCTAAGGTGGATTTCGTCAGTTTGGAGTATGTATGAAATGCAAAAATTTCTGGAATTTCAGATGTTGTATGTGGGCTAGGCGCACGGGCGAGGTGTCAAAAGACGCGTCTCCGCGCGGGCTAGCTAACTATGGCGTTTCTGGATGAAGTCCAGAAGAAAAATCGGGAATTTTCCTGGAAAAACTGAATTTACGACCAAAATGTATGTAAAAACCTGGACTAACACTACCAAAACGGGACTCTGGCACGCGGAACGCGCACGGGAGCACAGGTAAGGCAGGTAAGTATCAATTAAAATTACAGGAACGGGAATTTAGATGAAAATTTTGAAGAAAATTTAAAAAATAGTGTTTTTTAAAGGAGTTTTATTGAAATTTTTACAAGTCAAAAAACGAAAATGGGTTTTTCGCGAAAATTGTCAATTATCCCTAGTGGGAACGTTTCAGGGACCTCAAAAAATATTAAATTTGCTGAAAACAGCTTGTAAATGCGTCACCGGGAAGCAAAGTTATATAGATTTGATCAAAATCAGGACTCCCTAAGGTGGATTTCGTCAGTTTGGAGTATGTATGAAATGCAAAAATTTCTGGAATTTCAGATGTTGTATGTGGGCTAGGCGCACGGGCGAGGTGTCAAAAGACGCGTCTCCGCGCGGGCTAGCTAACTATGGCGTTTCTGGATGAAGTCCAGAAGAAAAATCGGGAATTTTCCTGGAAAAACTGAATTTACGACCAAAATGTATGTAAAAACCTGGACTAACACTACCAAAACGGGACTCTGGCACGCGGAACGCGCACGGGAGCACAGGTAAGGCAGGTAAGTATCAATTAAAATTACAGGAACGGGAATTTAGATGAAAATTTTGAAGAAAATTTAAAAAATAGTGTTTTTTAAAGGAGTTTTATTGAAATTTTTACAAGTCAAAAAACGAAAATGGGTTTTTCGCGAAAATTGTCAATTATCCCTAGTGGGAACGTTTCAGGGACCTCAAAAAATATTAAATTTGCTGAAAACAGCTTGTAAATGCGTCACCGGGAAGCAAAGTTATATAGATTTGATCAAAATCAGGACTCCCTAAGGTGGATTTCGTCAGTTTGGAGTATGTATGAAATGCAAAAATTTCTGGAATTTCAGATGTTGTATGTGGGCTAGGCGCACGGGCGAGGTGTCAAAAGACGCGTCTCCGCGCGGGCTAGCTAACTATGGCGTTTCTGGATGAAGTCCAGAAGAAAAATCGGGAATTTTCCTGGAAAAACTGAATTTACGACCAAAATGTATGTAAAAACCTGGACTAACACTACCAAAACGGGACTCTGGCACGCGGAACGCGCACGGGAGCACAGGTAAGGCAGGTAAGTATCAATTAAAATTACAGGAACGGGAATTTAGATGAAAATTTTGAAGAAAATTTAAAAAATAGTGTTTTTTAAAGGAGTTTTATTGAAATTTTTACAAGTCAAAAAACGAAAATGGGTTTTTCGCGAAAATTGTCAATTATCCCTAGTGGGAACGTTTCAGGGACCTCAAAAAATATTAAATTTGCTGAAAACAGCTTGTAAATGCGTCACCGGGAAGCAAAGTTATATAGATTTGATCAAAATCAGGACTCCCTAAGGTGGATTTCGTCAGTTTGGAGTATGTATGAAATGCAAAAATTTCTGGAATTTCAGATGTTGTATGTGGGCTAGGCGCACGGGCGAGGTGTCAAAAGACGCGTCTCCGCGCGGGCTAGCTAACTATGGCGTTTCTGGATGAAGTCCAGAAGAAAAATCGGGAATTTTCCTGGAAAAACTGAATTTACGACCAAAATGTATGTAAAAACCTGGACTAACACTACCAAAACGGGACTCTGGCACGCGGAACGCGCACGGGAGCACAGGTAAGGCAGGTAAGTATCAATTAAAATTACAGGAACGGGAATTTAGATGAAAATTTTGAAGAAAATTTAAAAAATAGTGTTTTTTAAAGGAGTTTTATTGAAATTTTTACAAGTCAAAAAACGAAAATGGGTTTTTCGCGAAAATTGTCAATTATCCCTAGTGGGAACGTTTCAGGGACCTCAAAAAATATTAAATTTGCTGAAAACAGCTTGTAAATGCGTCACCGGGAAGCAAAGTTATATAGATTTGATCAAAATCAGGACTCCCTAAGGTGGATTTCGTCAGTTTGGAGTATGTATGAAATGCAAAAATTTCTGGAATTTCAGATGTTGTATGTGGGCTAGGCGCACGGGCGAGGTGTCAAAAGACGCGTCTCCGCGCGGGCTAGCTAACTATGGCGTTTCTGGATGAAGTCCAGAAGAAAAATCGGGAATTTTCCTGGAAAAACTGAATTTACGACCAAAATGTATGTAAAAACCTGGACTAACACTACCAAAACGGGACTCTGGCACGCGGAACGCGCACGGGAGCACAGGTAAGGCAGGTAAGTATCAATTAAAATTACAGGAACGGGAATTTAGATGAAAATTTTGAAGAAAATTTAAAAAATAGTGTTTTTTAAAGGAGTTTTATTGAAATTTTTACAAGTCAAAAAACGAAAATGGGTTTTTCGCGAAAATTGTCAATTATCCCTAGTGGGAACGTTTCAGGGACCTCAAAAAATATTAAATTTGCTGAAAACAGCTTGTAAATGCGTCACCGGGAAGCAAAGTTATATAGATTTGATCAAAATCAGGACTCCCTAAGGTGGATTTCGTCAGTTTGGAGTATGTATGAAATGCAAAAATTTCTGGAATTTCAGATGTTGTATGTGGGCTAGGCGCACGGGCGAGGTGTCAAAAGACGCGTCTCCGCGCGGGCTAGCTAACTATGGCGTTTCTGGATGAAGTCCAGAAGAAAAATCGGGAATTTTCCTGGAAAAACTGAATTTACGACCAAAATGTATGTAAAAACCTGGACTAACACTACCAAAACGGGACTCTGGCACGCGGAACGCGCACGGGAGCACAGGTAAGGCAGGTAAGTATCAATTAAAATTACAGGAACGGGAATTTAGATGAAAATTTTGAAGAAAATTTAAAAAATAGTGTTTTTTAAAGGAGTTTTATTGAAATTTTTACAAGTCAAAAAACGAAAATGGGTTTTTCGCGAAAATTGTCAATTATCCCTAGTGGGAACGTTTCAGGGACCTCAAAAAATATTAAATTTGCTGAAAACAGCTTGTAAATGCGTCACCGGGAAGCAAAGTTATATAGATTTGATCAAAATCAGGACTCCCTAAGGTGGATTTCGTCAGTTTGGAGTATGTATGAAATGCAAAAATTTCTGGAATTTCAGATGTTGTATGTGGGCTAGGCGCACGGGCGAGGTGTCAAAAGACGCGTCTCCGCGCGGGCTAGCTAACTATGGCGTTTCTGGATGAAGTCCAGAAGAAAAATCGGGAATTTTCCTGGAAAAACTGAATTTACGACCAAAATGTATGTAAAAACCTGGACTAACACTACCAAAACGGGACTCTGGCACGCGGAACGCGCACGGGAGCACAGGTAAGGCAGGTAAGTATCAATTAAAATTACAGGAACGGGAATTTAGATGAAAATTTTGAAGAAAATTTAAAAAATAGTGTTTTTTAAAGGAGTTTTATTGAAATTTTTACAAGTCAAAAAACGAAAATGGGTTTTTCGCGAAAATTGTCAATTATCCCTAGTGGGAACGTTTCAGGGACCTCAAAAAATATTAAATTTGCTGAAAACAGCTTGTAAATGCGTCACCGGGAAGCAAAGTTATATAGATTTGATCAAAATCAGGACTCCCTAAGGTGGATTTCGTCAGTTTGGAGTATGTATGAAATGCAAAAATTTCTGGAATTTCAGATGTTGTATGTGGGCTAGGCGCACGGGCGAGGTGTCAAAAGACGCGTCTCCGCGCGGGCTAGCTAACTATGGCGTTTCTGGATGAAGTCCAGAAGAAAAATCGGGAATTTTCCTGGAAAAACTGAATTTACGACCAAAATGTATGTAAAAACCTGGACTAACACTACCAAAACGGGACTCTGGCACGCGGAACGCGCACGGGAGCACAGGTAAGGCAGGTAAGTATCAATTAAAATTACAGGAACGGGAATTTAGATGAAAATTTTGAAGAAAATTTAAAAAATAGTGTTTTTTAAAGGAGTTTTATTGAAATTTTTACAAGTCAAAAAACGAAAATGGGTTTTTCGCGAAAATTGTCAATTATCCCTAGTGGGAACGTTTCAGGGACCTCAAAAAATATTAAATTTGCTGAAAACAGCTTGTAAATGCGTCACCGGGAAGCAAAGTTATATAGATTTGATCAAAATCAGGACTCCCTAAGGTGGATTTCGTCAGTTTGGAGTATGTATGAAATGCAAAAATTTCTGGAATTTCAGATGTTGTATGTGGGCTAGGCGCACGGGCGAGGTGTCAAAAGACGCGTCTCCGCGCGGGCTAGCTAACTATGGCGTTTCTGGATGAAGTCCAGAAGAAAAATCGGGAATTTTCCTGGAAAAACTGAATTTACGACCAAAATGTATGTAAAAACCTGGACTAACACTACCAAAACGGGACTCTGGCACGCGGAACGCGCACGGGAGCACAGGTAAGGCAGGTAAGTATCAATTAAAATTACAGGAACGGGAATTTAGATGAAAATTTTGAAGAAAATTTAAAAAATAGTGTTTTTTAAAGGAGTTTTATTGAAATTTTTACAAGTCAAAAAACGAAAATGGGTTTTTCGCGAAAATTGTCAATTATCCCTAGTGGGAACGTTTCAGGGACCTCAAAAAATATTAAATTTGCTGAAAACAGCTTGTAAATGCGTCACCGGGAAGCAAAGTTATATAGATTTGATCAAAATCAGGACTCCCTAAGGTGGATTTCGTCAGTTTGGAGTATGTATGAAATGCAAAAATTTCTGGAATTTCAGATGTTGTATGTGGGCTAGGCGCACGGGCGAGGTGTCAAAAGACGCGTCTCCGCGCGGGCTAGCTAACTATGGCGTTTCTGGATGAAGTCCAGAAGAAAAATCGGGAATTTTCCTGGAAAAACTGAATTTACGACCAAAATGTATGTAAAAACCTGGACTAACACTACCAAAACGGGACTCTGGCACGCGGAACGCGCACGGGAGCACAGGTAAGGCAGGTAAGTATCAATTAAAATTACAGGAACGGGAATTTAGATGAAAATTTTGAAGAAAATTTAAAAAATAGTGTTTTTTAAAGGAGTTTTATTGAAATTTTTACAAGTCAAAAAACGAAAATGGGTTTTTCGCGAAAATTGTCAATTATCCCTAGTGGGAACGTTTCAGGGACCTCAAAAAATATTAAATTTGCTGAAAACAGCTTGTAAATGCGTCACCGGGAAGCAAAGTTATATAGATTTGATCAAAATCAGGACTCCCTAAGGTGGATTTCGTCAGTTTGGAGTATGTATGAAATGCAAAAATTTCTGGAATTTCAGATGTTGTATGTGGGCTAGGCGCACGGGCGAGGTGTCAAAAGACGCGTCTCCGCGCGGGCTAGCTAACTATGGCGTTTCTGGATGAAGTCCAGAAGAAAAATCGGGAATTTTCCTGGAAAAACTGAATTTACGACCAAAATGTATGTAAAAACCTGGACTAACACTACCAAAACGGGACTCTGGCACGCGGAACGCGCACGGGAGCACAGGTAAGGCAGGTAAGTATCAATTAAAATTACAGGAACGGGAATTTAGATGAAAATTTTGAAGAAAATTTAAAAAATAGTGTTTTTTAAAGGAGTTTTATTGAAATTTTTACAAGTCAAAAAACGAAAATGGGTTTTTCGCGAAAATTGTCAATTATCCCTAGTGGGAACGTTTCAGGGACCTCAAAAAATATTAAATTTGCTGAAAACAGCTTGTAAATGCGTCACCGGGAAGCAAAGTTATATAGATTTGATCAAAATCAGGACTCCCTAAGGTGGATTTCGTCAGTTTGGAGTATGTATGAAATGCAAAAATTTCTGGAATTTCAGATGTTGTATGTGGGCTAGGCGCACGGGCGAGGTGTCAAAAGACGCGTCTCCGCGCGGGCTAGCTAACTATGGCGTTTCTGGATGAAGTCCAGAAGAAAAATCGGGAATTTTCCTGGAAAAACTGAATTTACGACCAAAATGTATGTAAAAACCTGGACTAACACTACCAAAACGGGACTCTGGCACGCGGAACGCGCACGGGAGCACAGGTAAGGCAGGTAAGTATCAATTAAAATTACAGGAACGGGAATTTAGATGAAAATTTTGAAGAAAATTTAAAAAATAGTGTTTTTTAAAGGAGTTTTATTGAAATTTTTACAAGTCAAAAAACGAAAATGGGTTTTTCGCGAAAATTGTCAATTATCCCTAGTGGGAACGTTTCAGGGACCTCAAAAAATATTAAATTTGCTGAAAACAGCTTGTAAATGCGTCACCGGGAAGCAAAGTTATATAGATTTGATCAAAATCAGGACTCCCTAAGGTGGATTTCGTCAGTTTGGAGTATGTATGAAATGCAAAAATTTCTGGAATTTCAGATGTTGTATGTGGGCTAGGCGCACGGGCGAGGTGTCAAAAGACGCGTCTCCGCGCGGGCTAGCTAACTATGGCGTTTCTGGATGAAGTCCAGAAGAAAAATCGGGAATTTTCCTGGAAAAACTGAATTTACGACCAAAATGTATGTAAAAACCTGGACTAACACTACCAAAACGGGACTCTGGCACGCGGAACGCGCACGGGAGCACAGGTAAGGCAGGTAAGTATCAATTAAAATTACAGGAACGGGAATTTAGATGAAAATTTTGAAGAAAATTTAAAAAATAGTGTTTTTTAAAGGAGTTTTATTGAAATTTTTACAAGTCAAAAAACGAAAATGGGTTTTTCGCGAAAATTGTCAATTATCCCTAGTGGGAACGTTTCAGGGACCTCAAAAAATATTAAATTTGCTGAAAACAGCTTGTAAATGCGTCACCGGGAAGCAAAGTTATATAGATTTGATCAAAATCAGGACTCCCTAAGGTGGATTT